>VZQC01000734.1:0-24203 GCA_009823505.1 Rhizomys pruinosus | reverse complement strand
AGGCTACAATTTTTCTAGGTTTATTTTGTCTCCTGCCACCTTACTGAAGCTCCTAATCAGTTCTAGGAGTTCTCCTGGTGGAGTCTTAGCATCCCTCAAGTAGACAATCATATCATCATCAGAAAAAAGGATAGCTGTGACTTCCTCTTTCCTATTAGAACTCCGGTTCATTTCCTTTTCTGCCTTATTGCCCTAGCAAGGGATTCCACGCACTATGTTTGAATAGGAGTGGTGACAGGAGACAGCCTTGCCGAGTTCCTACCCTTAAGGGATAATGCTTCTGTCGTTTCCCCAATTATGATGATATTGGCTGTGGGCGTTTCAGTATCTGGCTTTTTTTTTTACATTAAGGTATGATCCCGCCAATCCAATTCCTCTAGGGCTTTTGAAACCATGAACGGATGCTGGAATTTGTCAAAGGCTTTTTTCCGCATACTTGAGATGATGGTGTGGTTTTCTCTTTCAGCTCCATTTATACTTGATGATATTTATTGATTTTTTCATATATTGAACCTCTCCAGCCCATCTCTGGTATGAATCCAACTTGGTCATGGTTGGATGCTCTTCTTGATGTGGGTATGTATGCGATTTGCCAGTATCCTATTTAGAATTTGGCACATCTGTGTTCCTTAGGGAAATGGGTCTATAGTTCCTCTTTTTAGTTGCTCTTTGCCTGGTTTTGGTGGTATTAGAGTGATTTGCTGGCTTCATAGAAGAATCTGAGAGAAACTCCCTCCATTTGTATCCTTCTAAAACCAACTTGGATATTTCATGGTTGTTTGTGTAAGTCTTTTTGAAATATTTTAAGGAATTTATACTGTGGAAACCATCTGGTTCTGGGAATTTTTGGTTGGGAGGCTACTCCTATACATCTTCCATTTCTTCACATATTATTGGTCGGTTTATGCTGTTCGATCTCTTCTTGGTTGAGCTTTGGTGATTCCCAGATTTCAGATATTCATCCATTTTCTCTAGGTTTTTCAAACTTATTAGAGTAGATGTTTTAAATGTAATCAGTATTGATGTCTGGATCTTTTCGTTATCTCTTGTGATATTTCCCCTTTCATCACAGATTCTATTGATTTGGAAGTTGTTCCTTCTTTCTTTTGGTTAACTGGGGCTAGAGGTCTCCTCTACTTTTTATTCTCTCAAAGAACAACCAGCTTGGATTCATTGAGTTTGTATTATGTTCTTTGTTTCTATTTCTTCTTGTCTGCTGCGTTTAGGGTTCACTTTGTTGTTGTCTCTCAAGTACTTTTGTCTGGAGTGTTAGATCGTTCATTGTGCTCTTTCTGTTTTTTAATGTAGGCACTTAGGCTATAAACGTGCCTCTTAGGCAAATGCTTTTAAAGTGTCCCATAGTTTTTTGCTCGTTTTATCATTTTCATTCAGTTCAGGAAGTTTATTCTTTTATTTCTTCTTGACCATTCATTATTCAAAAGTGAGTTGTTAGTCTCTATGTGTTTTTGTAGGTTGTATGGTTTATTCTGGTATGATGTTGAGTTTTGTTGCACTGTGGTATGAAAGAATGCATGAGATTATTTCAATCTTTTTGTATTGTTGAGTTTTCCTTGTGTTGCCATGATATGTCATTTTGGAGAAAGTTCCATGGTGTGCTGAGTAGAAAGTGTTTTCCCTGGTGTTTGGGTGGAATATTTCATAGACGTCTGTGAGGTCCCTTGGTTGTTGTATTGTATCATTCAGTTCAGATGTCTCTCATTATTCTTTGTCTGGTTGCCTGGGGTAGTTCCGCCCATTGTATTTAAGGTTATAATGAAAGATGGATGTTGTTTACTTCCACCTTATACCAGTTGGACTTTTATTTTCTGATTCTACTCCTATGTTTCTATTTTTTATTACTTCTTTTTTTTTTTTTTTTTTTTCCTTTCTCTCTTTACCTTTGAATTGCTTCAAGGCCATTTCTGGAGAGATGGCTTTCAGACATGTTCTTCTATCATCTTGTTTTTGTCCTTGAAAGATTCTTCTCTCTCCTTTCAACTGTAATTGACATTTTTTGGCTGGGTATAGTATATTCTGGTGTCTTCATCCATCGTTCTGTAACACTGGGAATGCTTTTCTCAATGTTTTATTGATTCTTCATGGTTTGCGGCGCGAAGTCAGTTGTTAATTATGATGGGTTTTCATTTGTATGGAGCTTGTTTTTCTTTTGTGCCTTAAGAATTTTATATTTGTTGTTGGGCATTCTAGCATTTTTTTCTGGACATGTGTTGGGTCGGGAGTTTCTTTTCTGATTTGTTCTTTTGGGAGTCCGTGGGTGCTTCTGTATTTGAAGGTTTGTCTACTTTAGTTGGGGAAGTTTTCATCTATTATTCGTTGTTGAAGATCTGGTCAATACTATTCTCTTGAGATTCTCCCCCTTCCTCTATCCCTATGATGTGGAGTGTTTGATCTTTTCATTTTGTCCCATATTTCCTGGTTGGTCCAGTTTTGTGTATTTTTAAATTTTCATTATCTTATTTGAGTTTTTTCGTTGCTCTGTATTATCTTCCAGATCTGATATTCTTTGTTCTGCTTCCTCCATTCTATTCTGAGGCTTTTCCATTCATTCCTTTCATCTCTGGTTGGGTTAAGTGTTCTTATTCTTTTTCCTTTCATCTTGTGATTTCTTAAATATATCAATTCCCTTTATAGTTTCTCAATCTCTTTTGGTGCTCCTTTTTCGTTGGTTGGCCTCCTCTTTTTCAGTGTTTCTAACTTCCTTAAGGTGTTGTTATTTTTCTCTCCTCATTCTTTTGTAGTTTGTCAATCTCTTCTTTTCAGTTTGTTATTGTATTCCTCTAGTCTTTTTGAGTTTTCATTCTCTCTTCTCCTCACTTCTCTGAATTCTTCCTTATAGTGGTCATTTGTATCCCTTACGGTCGCTTTTCTGAGTTTTCATTCGTCTTCTCTCTTACTTCTCTTGATTCTTCCTTCCAGTTTGTCATTGTAATCTTCTAGGGTCTTTTTGAGTTTTTTAGTATGTCTTCCGTCTTTACTTCCTCTGATTCTTCTTTATGTTCTTTAATATTCTGCAATAGGTCTGCAGTTAGTTCCTCTAGAGGTCTGTTTCTCGGTGTCACCTCCAGGGGGAATCAAATTGTGCTATTCATCTCCTACGAGGTGTGGTAGAGCTGCGTAGAGCTTGGTTGCGGAATACTCCTGCAGCTTTTTCCAATGTTTCTCTCATCTGCCTGTCTCCCTGGCATGTGGGTTTCCCTTTTGTGATTCAAATCCCAAATGTCTTTTCAGTTTGTTGAAGGCTGAAAGCTTGTTTTATTTTGCTTGTCTCCTTCCAATGCTTTTTTTTTTCCCCCTTCCTTCTCTCCTCCTTATTTATGGAGTGTTGACTTGTCTAGTTTTCAGGCTTTCACTTTTGTTTATATATCAGATACTGGAAGTCTCTTCCTTTCCTGTTCTGGATGTTCTCTTAATCCTCTGGATACTCTCTCCTCAGTTCCAGTTGTTGGGGGGGGGGTTATTTCTGACTTAGCCTGTGCCACGGTACCTGCCCTGCAGTGGTGGTGGGCCAGCTTGTGACTACCGGGGGGGCGGGGCCACCCAGCCGGGCAGTCACGGTGCTCTGGCGGGATCTAGGAGTCAGATCTAGGCCTCTCTGCCACCACTCAGCAAATCAATTATCCTGCACCCGTGAGTCACTGCCCTAAGTTTTTACCTGCCCTGCAGCGGTGGCGGGCTGCTCCCTGCGCAGGACCAGCCAATGGCGGCTATGGAAAAATAATTTTTTCAACAGAGATGGACCACAGCTAATCACTATGCTACCCTGATCATGCACGGGGTCATGGAGGGGCTGGGGGACTCCCTCTATTCACGGCAAAACCCACTGAGATTTTTAGCTCGCATGGGGGAAAAAAGGCTGAGAGAGACAGCCTGAGAAATATCTTTTTTCTTCTTCCTTTGGTGGAAAAATCTAGCCTCATGTTCTGGACGTCAGTTGCTGGTTGTTTATTGTCCTTGAGTCATGCATGACTGCATTCCACATGCATTCTTCTCTCCCTGCAAGCTTCAAGGCTGTCCCCTACCTGCAGACAGATCACTTCTAGTCTTAGTTCCTGGCAGGAGAGGGGAGGGGGAACCATAGGAGATTATCCTTGGAAAAATGAATGGACTCAGAGGGCAATGTCCGGGAGAATAGTCTCCCTTTATTCATGCCAGCAGTGTGCTTATATACAAAAAGTTACTGTGCTCTGGACAAGGAAGTGGGGGGCATGAAGAAGGCAGGAGGAGCCACCTTGGCTCTAATTGGGGGGCTACAGAGCTTCTGTTTGTGCAACAGGTAAACTAGAGGTGACATTTTTGCTCAATTCCTCAGAGGAAGGGGCTATCTGGTTCTGGAACTTTACAGAGATAGGTGAATCAAGAAAACATTGTAATATCCAGAACCTTCTGGAGCTACAGGCAACGCACAGAGGCAACTGAATATCCACAGAGATACCAGAGAACTCTGGGAGCTTTTAAAGGACAGGTCTTACAAGTTCTTGCCTCAAGCCAGGCAAAGTTTCATTCCTACACCTAAGGTTTATCTATGAAGCTTCTCCCTCATCCTCTCTGTATGAGGAGACCTGGTTCATTTTTACTTTCTATGGAATCCTTGTTCTTTCACAGGATTTCTGAGACCCACAACTTTAACTATATAAGCTTGTAACAAAGACAGAATAAATGAGGTTTGCAAAAGACAAGTCTCCTAGAGGTGAGTCTGTAGGCACTCTGTGCACCAATTATTGCTTTGGTTCCCAAGGAGCTAAGGGTAGATCTGCCTTGGTGGGGGTCTCCACATGCTCTCATAAAATCATTTGAGGAAAGTTTAAATGATAAAAGCACAAAAACAAAGAGTATCATTTAGAAATTGCATGAAAATTAAACTTTATATTATTTCCACATTTATAATATTGAAATAGATTAATCCCTAGGCAATGAAAACATTTCATAGGGCTGGAGAGATGACTCAACAGTTAAGAGCGAGGACTGGGGTTTAGTTCCTAGAAACCACGTGGTGGCAAACAATGACTGGTACCTCTTGTTCCAGGAGATCCAAAACCCTCTTCAGAGCTCCACAGGATTACATAGCATGGGTGGAATTACATGCATGTAGGGATTACACTCATAAATTAAAAATAGCAAAAAAATGAAATAAGCAAAATGTAATTTCACTCTCAGGGAAAGTTGTGATATTACATATAACTTTAAAACAGATTCCACATTGGAAATAAAAAACCTGAAATGTTAAAGAAATAGATGATAAAATAGGTCTCATTGAATATTGAGTGATATACAACCATTCCATACAATGAAAGTATTGACTTTTAGAGTTTATGATTTGTAAGAACATCTTTCTCAAGATTAAATGTGTAAAGGATCTGATTATCTGTGTCCCTGTTTCAGTCAAAATTTAGTTACACCAGTTAGAAATGGGGTCAGTATATTATAATTGATAAATGCTTTTAGTAAACATTTAATACATAAAATTCCTTGTGCATTTAAATAGTAGAAAATTCAATTTTGCAGATAATATCAAATTGCAATATTGAATGAAATATAAATGCTGATTGGAAAGTTTTCTAGGAAACCATATAGCTACACAACTGAATTCAAAACTTTATATTTTTAAAATCCCCAGTGTATTCACCAAATCTGTTTTTTTAACTCTACCTTCTCCTTATCATTACACCTAATAGAATCTCAAACTGGAGGACTGTGTCACTATGAATTTACTGTCAGTTGGATAGCTGACCTTTGATCCAGCTCAGGTACTCATTTGTGTCTACGACATCCTTGTCTTACAGGGAAAATATTTTGTTAGCAGGACTTAATTTTTTTTGACTATCCTAGGACTCTTTTCAGCATTTCTTGTAAACATCTGCTTGAGAATAGTTATTTAATTTAGAGTAATTTTGTTTCTAAAATCCTGCTTATGCATCAGTTATGTTGATAATAGAAACATGAGTAGTACAATGTTGTTCTTATTACTGGTAGAAAGAAGAAAATTAGTGGTAATTGTGTATACAAATAATGACAGCACATCTTGGAATAGTTCTCACAAACATGTATTGAGAACACAATGAGAACAGGAATCGAAAAAAAATGGTTTTAAAGTTTATAGCCATAATAACAGGGGCCTACTAGATAGGAAAGCTTGTTAAATATTTACCATGTATTTGTTTCTATCCTAGTTTATGGAGTTCAGTTACAGTAGTTAATTGCTAGAAGTCCAAGAAGGCATAAATATCTCTTTTTTGTATTTGAGTTTGAATCAGCTAAAACGTGCAGTCTGGGCATGTTGGTATATGCCTATAATTCCAGCACTGAAGAAACAGAAAGAACAGGCTTGCAATTTAGAAGGCCATTTGACATGCATAGGAGGAAATACTATCTCAAAAATAGCAATACGTAAGCCAGATGTGGTGGGACACATTTTAAATCTAAGTCCTTATGGGTCCGCAGCAGCTGAGTCTCTATAAAATTGAAGCCAGACAAATTCATGGCCATATGAGCATACAGAGATATCCTGTCTCAACAAACACACAAGGAAAAACTGCAATAAAAATAAAAGTAATATTAAATATTCAAAAAAATTGAGGCAAAATATGTGTGCTATTCTCTCAAACACTGAGGAGCAATATATAACACAACTATATATTAAAAACATTAGCAAAATTAATTTATGCAACAGTTTCTCTATGGTTTGCATAGAGGACAGTTATAGCCCTGCATTTCTTTTTTTTCTTTTATCTTTAATAGGTTTTTATTGAATTTTTTGTACATTTCAATCCAAGAATCAATCATTTTTCTACCCCTTCTTCATTGCTTCCTCCTACCAGATTTCATGCATTCTGTCATATACGTTAAGGCCTATCAAGCCAAGTTAGTGTATCTAGACATTCCTTAGTATAAGTTCATTCACTGGGGTCTAGTTAGCCTATCTAGGACTTTTCCTGTAAAGAAAATCAACTCTCTCCCTCACCTGATAGTAATCAGCTCTCAAGAGTTCTTTAGTTAGATTGCAGTTTGTTGCCCATTTCATAAGTTCTATGTTGGGATTTTGTCTGATTGATTTTGCACATGCACATGAGTCTTGCACATGCTTTCACCATTGCCATAAGTTCCTATGAGCCAGTTCTTGGGATCCTGCAAGACTGTTTCTATATGGTCATGCACCTCCTTCCCTGGCTCCTTCAATCTTTCTTCTCCCTCTTCAAAAGAGCTTCTTTGCTGAGTGGTAGTTGGTATACCTGAAAATATAAGTATACATATTTAACACACCATAAGAAATTCCATTTGTCTAGGGATGGAACTGCCTTAGGGTTTTCTTTAACATCTATGATCTCTCCAGCCATGTGTATTTGGCTGTGTTTACAATGCCACACATGAGTAGCCTCCAACTGAGTGGACTTTAAGCCCAATTAGGTAGCTGTTGATTAAACTCAAGCCCTCATGTAGTTTGCTGGATAGATGGCTTCAGGGTAGAGAGCACTGGCTGTTTTTCCAGTACCCATGTGGAAGCTTACTATTGTCTATAACTCTGATTCCAGGGAATCTCTCTCTTCTGCCCTCCATGGTATTTTCATTCACAAGGTACATTTACATACATGCAAACAAAATACTCTTATTCTCCAAATAAGACTAACTAAATGTAAACATTTAAAGTCCCCTCCTTGTAGTAATTTAATGGTATTAACATGTTTTTGATAATAGAGAGTAGAGAAAGGAGGTTTCCCCTTTGCAGTTTAGTTTTAATGTCAAGAATTTATGTTTGTCTGTTAGATAATAAAAAAATATTTATTTTGTTACCTAATATTATTTCTCTCTTCCTTATATAAATATATTGAACATGACTTAGATAAGTGATATTTATACTTATGTTATTTATAAGTTGTATATTTTTGTACATGTAAATGTGTACATATCTGTGTAGCTTTTTGTGCTTTTTATGTGTTTCTTCATTGTAGAGAACTTAGAAGAGTATTGCTGAGATCTGATAGAATAACCAGAAATGAGAGAAATACATTCAAGGGAATTTTGGATTAGAATGGGAGAATAGATGGACTGTGAGTGATCAAAAGAAAAAAAAAACCCTAAAATTCAATAGAATAGGAAGCAAATTAGCCCTACATTTCTTATCTTGACTTGTAAACCATCAGCTCCAGAGATATAACTCTCCAGGTCCAGGAAAATAGTTTTGGCAGGATGCAAGAATGGTATACTATATAGAAAAACCGTTAGGGAGGAAACCAGAAAGGGGAAAGTGTTCTTTCATTCCACGAGAGGAATGACTTCTTCACTAATATTGACAACTCTGGTTTTATACAGTTTGTATTCCTTCAACTACTTTTTTGTATTTCCTTCTCAAGATGATTATAGTTAATCCAGTGATTTATTTTTATGTTATAATGAAATAATTCTAATTATATACTCTGTTTTAAGGTTTTGACCACTGAGAAAATACATTTTTTATACTGGGGGGCCAAGAAGACTACTTCATAGAGATTTTTTAATGTCTCATTTCTAATTATGTAATATATCTTAAGGTTTCTGAGAGTTATGGATTTACTTTTCTTATGCTGGGTCATCAACAAGACTACTTTATAGAAATCTTTAATGACTTTGGTTAGTGTTATCATTTAATGATTTTTAGGTTTGTGTGAATGGGAGGGTTTCCTTTATTGTTTTTTCTGATTGCTTCTTGCTTGTATATAGAAATTTTTATAAGTTGATTTTTTAACTTGAAACTTTACTCAAAGTATTAATCAGGTCTAGTAGATTTCTGGTAGAGTTTTTGGGATATCTTACATAAAATACCCTATTGTTGGCAAGTATTAATAATTGGACTGATTCATTTCCAGTTATTATTGCTTTAATTTTCCTCTTATTTCTCTTGCAAGAGTTTCAATCACTATATTGAAATATTAGCAACAGAACCTCCTGAGAATTACACATACTATATCTGAATATTAGTGCTTATATGTGGCTGGGAGTTGTATGCCAAGGAACATAGTACCAGACAGATAAGGCATCCCTTTGAGTGGTTGGTCAAAACAGTACAAGTGATTCTCAAAATAACAGTGCCTAATGCTGGTTATCTCCCAGAATTCGAGGATAAAACTTTACTACTGAACATAGCATATACTTCATACACAGGACTTGGAGCAAAGGACCAGAAACTGACCTGGAAGCCTCCTACTTGAAGTTTAACTCTTATAGCTCTAGAGAATAATATGCAGGCTGCTAAGGGACAAAAATTAATCAATGCTCTAAACAAGCTCTAAAATCCAATAACCAACACTACAGCCAAACCTCTACTCCTAAATGGCAGGGAACATAAAAGATGGGTGGTAGAGAGAAAACTAGTGCATCCTTAACTCTCACCATGAAGCTTCCTTACACAATGCAGTGTGCAACACTTAGATAGCCACATATGGTCAAGTATTTTTTTTTAATTTCTGTATGTGTATAAATGTACTGTCTGCATGCAGGTTTGTGCACCCGTGTCATGCAATGCCACGGAGGTCAGAAGAGGGTGTCGGATTCCCCTGGAACTGAAGTTCCCTGGAATTGGAGTTTCAGATGGTTCTCGGCCTCCATGTGGGTGTTGGGGATAGACCTGGGTCCTCTGTAAGAGGGGTCGGCGCTCTTAACCGCTAGGCCATCTCTCCAGCCCGTTTTTAAAATAAGTGACTACAGAATGTGTGTACATGGGTATGACACCTATATTAAACCTCTCCCTTCCACAGCTCAGGGACAATTGTGGAAAACGGGGCTGGCCCTAGTCTGGGAATTGTTGAAGACAGATTAATTCTGGAAGAAGGAGATTAGAATTTATTTTATTCTCAAAATAGGCTTACTAGACATCTGTAGGTGGATTTGCATGAAATGACAGGTGCATACAACGACTTGATTGGATGGAATTTAACATGTATTGTGGAATACATAAGGTCTGTTGGAGGCTGAAGGGGCATGGATGAAGCAGGGGTCTAAATTTGATTAAGAACTACAAATTCTCAATAAAATTTAAACTAAAAGAATTTTATTTCCGAAAGGAAGAGAATAGGGGGGGTAAATGGGAAAATTAATTGTTGACATATTTGCTAAAGCTTTGAAACCCTTATGGCATACTTAATAAAACCTCTACTGGAAAAGTAAAAAAAAAAGAATTTTATTTCTATGAGGACATAGTTTATACTATATATTAAAGAATAGTAATCATGCTGGGCGTGGTGGCGCACGCCTTTAATCCTAGCACTTAATAGGCAGAGGCAGGCGGATCTTTGTGAGTTCAAGGCCAGCGTGGTCTACAGAGTGAGTTCCAGGACAGCTGGGGCTACGGGAGACCCTGTCTCGAAAAGACAAAAAAAAAAATAGTAATCAATACAGAAAAAAAAAAAGATATCTCTCAGTGGCTCCTGTATATCATGGTGACAATTTTTAAATATGATTCTTTCAGAATTCCATGAGATATATTTTTATCATATTTAGACAACATTCAGACCCTCTACCCCATCTTCATTCCCTACCTGAGTACGCTGAGATTTCACATCTGCCATAATTATTTTTTCTTTTTACATTGGAAGGACTATTAAGTCTCATTTGTGTTCTCCATGTGCATTTATATGTGATTCTGTTTCTTAGAGTCTAGTCAAACTACCAGGAAACACACCCTTAAATAAAACTAACTTTCCTTCTCTAAGCAGATATGGATTGCCAGATATCAATTCTCAGTTATAGGGATTCTTGACCATATTTCCATTCTCCATGCTAAGTTTTGGTTTGGCTTTGGCTTGCAACCAAACAGTATGCGACCGTATGCAGAATCGACCTTGTGCATACTGTCCTAGGTGCTGTGAAAACATATGTGTGACTGCCCTACTGTGTCCAGACAATATGTTTTCTTTGCTTCATCTATAACTTCTGGATCTTTCTTCCCTCTCTTCTACAATGATACCTGAAACATGGAAGGAGAGTACTTGATTTAGGTGTCCCATTTGAGACACTTCAAAAACTAGTCATAGAATAAACTAAGATATAAAACTGTGTTAGTGACCTCAAAGAATCACTTCTACTGAATAGGTTTATAGGTGACAGTATAAAATCAGCTAAATGAAAATACCTTATAATGGGGACAGTGCCTCTACTAGACACAAGAGGCAAGCAAATAATAAGGCCAGTGCCAGGAATGAGAACAATCTTTTGAAGCTGTTAACCAGGGGAGGGCCTTCCCTAATATACTCAAACTGTACATGCTATTGCTGTTGCACTTGATTAATCTCCAGAATGTTACAGTAAAACCCTTTTGCTGAAGACCTATATATATAAGTCTTAGGATAAATATGGATAAATTAAGCCAGTACCTCCAAGCTTCATCACTAGCTTTCACAGTACTAGAAGGTGTTATGTATGCTACTGGAAGGAAAACATAATCATCAACCTTACCCAGCTCTGTACTCACCTATCCACTTTTTTACATCGAGTTTAACTATTATTTCATAAGTCACTTTGGGAGTTTCAAATTTGTTGCAATTGTTTCTTTGAAATTTCATTAATTTATATTTTTACTTTGGTCTTTTTGAGATAGGGACTCACTGCAACCTCAGCCAGCCTGGAACTTTCTACATAGACCAGGCTAGCATCTCTCACAGAGCAGTTTATCTCTGCCTCCCCTTTAGCTCTGCTGGAACTAAAGGCATGTGTCACCATGCATGGGTTATTTTAATGTTAAATAATAATCATTTAAATAATAATTTGCTTCTATTTTCTTCATATCCTTCTGAAGTTAAAGTAACATTTCTTAAGTAGCTATTTGGAAAGTGAAATATAAAAATCTGTGTTCTAAGGACAGTCATTTGCTTTTAATTTCCTGAAATAACTTTTAGAGTTTGCTAAAAATCCTACTAACTGGCTTAATTGAACATTTATTTTGCATGTTTAGCCATGCAGTGTCTGTGTTTCCCCCCTACATACACTTAGCAATGCCTTAGCAGCATTATCTAACCTGCCCCATCACCCTAATATGTTTTTAAAGAAGTGGATCAGCATGGAACTCTATGTTTGTTTCTGATTAAGTGTCCAATTTATTTCCAAATATTTTTTATGATAGAAATTAGAAGACTTGGTAAAAATTATAATAAATGACTGAATGAGATTACTGGTTACATTCAGGGACTTTGGAACTTTCACACACATCAGATATTAAAACCCTGTACATTATATTTTTTCTTGAACTAATACCATACTGGAGCATAGCAAAGTAGCTTCACTATGCACTGCCTACTTGCACAGTCTAAACATTCAGGAGGAAATAAAACATCCTCTAAGTTGAGGCCCATAGATCTATTTGTGATGTAAATGATTTCTGGCTTACTGTTTTGTTCTTGCTAAAGCTAGGAAAAAATGACTAAAAATATAAAGAATTTTAAGTGACAGAGAAACAACTGCGTGCAATTATCTTTTTTGAAATTTAAGTAATTTTGACATAGTATCACATTTACTCAAAATTTGATTATGTCTTTGGAAGGCATTCAAATTATAATCATAAATCAAAGTTGAAATGTTACAAAAATTCTTATTAAATATGATTACATACATTAAATCATTGCAAAATAAAACTTAATGAGTGAATATATGTACATTAAGGGAAATGAAAGTCAATCTATTAAAACTGGTATTTATTCTACAAAGCCTAATTCTTCTGTTCAATCACGAGGGCATTTTAATCTCACTATATTATATTCAAATTATTTTAACATAACATTTTCTTCACACTGTATATCTATAATTTCCTATGCATGAAGTATGAAAAACAGTGTGGATGTACTTATCAACTCAGCAGTTGCACCCTAAATCAATTTGCATTTCTAAATAAAACTTCCTCAATGGTGAATTACCTCTAAAGTTGACTTACAGAGAATAAATTGCTGACATTGAGAAATAATTCCATTTCATTCTTCAGTATTGATCTTTTTGTTAATTTTTATGCAATATATATATTAATCGTCACATACAGGAATATTGTAATTTCCAATGTCTTGTTCTCCATTTATAAGGAATATTCTCTGATGTTTGTAACCTAATTAACTAAAGTCTGTTAATATTAAAGAAAATTAGGCATTTGTGTAATAAATGGTCTTATTACTCAGTGCTTAGTAAAAGCCTATCATTGTTCCTCTTTGTTGCAAAGCAATTACCTGAGTTAGAAGGAACTGAAAGTGGTTCCCACCAAGCTAACAAATAAATTACTAATTAAATTTAGTTTTAATTCTGCTTTGTTCATCTGTTCCAGGAGTATCATTCCTGTTTTTTCCCCTGCCTACATGTCTTCCCTCTGTCTGCATAAAAAATGGTCATACAATTTTCAGTTGACCCCTAATAATAGTATGTTCATAGACTACAAATATATAAAATGAATGATACTTTGGCAAATATATCATCTTTGCTTCACTATGTCTACTAGGAAATTAGAGTGACCTGTTTGTTGTAGTGCAGATTTCTCTAATTATAATATTAGAAGGCAAATGAGTTTTCTAGGCAATATCAGATTTTATAGCATTGGAAGTAATTATGTAACTTTATTTATTGAATTTATGCATTAAGAATATTAGTACTTAAGCATCCAAAAGGAAAGTATAACCAGAAATAAATAATCAGTAAGGCCTGAGAAATTGTACTTCAGATATAAAACCTGAGATCTTAGAAAAAATTAATAAAAATAAAATGCAAAAGTTACATTAAAAATACATCAACTTGCTATGTAACATAGTAATGTTAAGTAATATTTTTTTACATGCATACAGCTCTTCTGTTAAAATGTGAATCCCTAAACATGTTTTGGAATTAAACTATAGTTTATTTTCAGATGCCATAATTTTGTTATATGCATGGCATCTATCTATCTATCTATCTATCTATCTATATCTATATTTATGTCTATATCTATATCTATATCTATCTATCTATCTATCTATCTATATATATATGTATATATATACATAGAAGCAATACAAATTGGAGGGAACAACAAAAACAACAAAAAAAGACTGGTTCGCCAGGTGTGGTGGCGCACAACTTTAATCCTAGCACTTGGCAGGCAGAGGCAGGCAGATCTTTGTGAGTTCAAGACCAGCCTGGTCGACAGAGTGATTCCAGGACAGTTGGGACTACAGGGAGACCATGTCTCAAAAAGACCAAAAAAAAAAATAAATAAATAAAAAAATAAAAAAGACTGGTTCAAAGACTGTGTACAGGGCGAGAGGTAGAGGTTTAACTTTGTTCTTCTACATATGGTGATCCAGTTTTGCCAGCACAATTTGCTGAAGATTCTATCATTACTCCAATGAGTTTTTTTTTTTTTGTTGTTGTTGTTCCCTTTATCAAATATGAGGTGTCTGAAATAGTGTGAGCTCAAGTTTGGATCTTTAATATTTTTCCATTTGTCAACGGGGCTGTTTTTGTGCCAGTACCATGCTGTCTTTATGACTATAGCCATGCAGTGTATCTTGAAGTCTGATAAGGTGATTCCCCTGGTATTGTGTTTTGGCTCAGGGTTGCTTTAGCTATTGGGGGTCCTTTGTTTTTCCATATGAACTTAATGATGTTTGTCCAAGTCTGTGATGAAACTCATGGGGATTTTAATTTGGGTTGCATTGAATCTGTATATTAATTTGGGTAGAATGGACAATTTTACTATATTAAATTCTCTAACCCATGAACATGGGAAGCTTTTCCATCTTTAGATGTTGTCTTCAATCTCTTCATGGGTTTAAATTTTTCTTTTAGAGATCTTTGCTGTGTTTTGTTAGTTTGGTCCCAAATGGTTTTTGTTGTTGTTGTTGTTTTGTTTTGTTTTGTTTTTGTTTTGTTTTCGTTTTGTTTTGTTTTGAGGCTATTGTGAGTATGAAGGTTTTCTTATATTCCTTCTCCAGTTGCTTTTGGTTGATGTAAAGAAAGGCTACTGATTTTTCTAGGTTAATTTTACATCCTGCCACTTTACTGAATGTGGTGGTTTGAATGAGTGTCCCCCATATGCTGTAAGTATTCAGACATCTGTCTCCAGTTGCTGGTGCTGTTTTTGGAGGTCTTAGAAGGTGTGGCCATGCTGGGGAATTTATGTCACTGGGGGCAGGCTTGGTGAGCTTAACAAGCCTCATGGTCTCCAGTTGCTCTTTCTCTGCTTCCTGTGCTCTTTGCGAGATGTGACCCTCGGCTTCCTGCTCCAGCTCCAGGCGCCATGCCTCCTGCCACAATGGAACTCTAATTCCCTGGAACCATCATCATAAGCGCAAATAAACTCTTCCTTTTATAAGTTCCTTGGCATGGGTTTTTACACAGCAACAGAAAAGCGAGTGAATACAGTGTATTTGGTACCAGAGAGTGGGTGTGGTCTGTGAAGAACCTGACCATGTGGATGTTTGGGAAATTGTGGAAGACTTTGGAACTTCGGGCTGAAAATCTGTTGACTATTGTAAGCAGAGCTTAACAAGCCACCATTCTAGTAGAGCCTGGAGGAAGCAGTGCTGCAAAAAATGTAGTTCCAGAGAGAAATAAGAACTTAGGAGAACTGGGATATTTTGATGAGGTCTGGCAGCAGTTTGCCCACAGCCCAAATGCTTGCCTGAAGTAGAGTTGAAAAGCAATGGACTAATGTCTTTGCAGAGGATATTTCAAAAGACAGCCTAATGTAGAAATGGTGGCATGGCTTTTAATGGTGAATATTATACAGATCTGCAGTGAAAAAGAGCAAATGGGGCAAAAGAAATGCAGAACGTACAGTTTGGATCTGAAAAGGACACTAGAAAGATTAAAGGTGTGCGGAGGCATTGTGAAGGAGAGGTTCCTTTCATAAGGAAATTAAAGTGATTAAAGAGAGGCCTGGAGATTTTTACATGTAAAAACAAAGAATCAGTACCTTCAGGGCAAGACCAACACCCAGCTAATCCTCCAGCGTTTGAAAGAAAAATACTGAAAGCGTTTTCTGCTCCCAGTTCAGGGCAGAGAAAAGTTGCCAAATGTGGTTAAATAGGCCAGGGTCCATCCCAAACTTGCAGCCAAACTGGCAGTTTCATTCACGTGGTGTTGGCTTTAAGAGGCATGAAGTTTGCAAAGAGTGAAGGGGTCATCAGTTCTGTCCCCCACGGTTTCAGAGAGCTGCCAAGGTCAGGCAGAGTGCAGCAGGGGGTGTCCCTGCATAAAGAAAGCCCTGAAAGGCCTGAAGTCATTGTGAAGCTGTGAAGTGAAGCCTGGTTGGCGTGGAGACCCCAAGAAGACATTCGAGCTGCCAGACCTGTGAAATATTTTCCAAGGAGAGCTGCATATATGGAGTGGTACCAGCCTAAGAAAGAGATGTATGTTGCAAGCAAAGCTGGAAGAACGGCCATCTAACCCTTGGAAGTCAAGTCCCAGAGTTGCACATGGAGCTACTGGACTTGGTTTTGCCCTGCTGGTTTTCGGTCTTTTTGGTCCAGTATTTCCTCACTATGCCTCTATTCTCCCTTTGGAATGGGAATGTGTATTCGGTTCCACTGTACATTGGGAGTATGTACATTGTCTTTTGATTTTACAGAGCTTACAGTTTAGGAGATTGCGAAATCTCAGAACAGACTTTGGACTGTATAATTTTGAATAGAATGGAGCTTAAAGACTATGGGGACTTAAAGGTTGGACTAAATGCTTTTGCATTTTATAGGTCAGGAGCCTATGGGGTAGGGGAGTGGAAATGTGGTGTGTTTTGAATGAGTGTCCCCCATTGCTGTAAGTATTCAGACATTTGGTCTCCAGTTTGGTGGCACTGTTTTGGAGGTCTTAAAGGTGTGGCCGTGTTGGAGGAGGTATGTTACTGGGGCAGGCTGTTTTGATTTAACAAGCATCATTGTCCTCCAGTTTGCTTTCTCTCTCTGCTTCCGTGTCTCTTTGTGAGATGTGACCCTCAGCTTCCGGCTCCAGCTCCAGCCGCCATACCTCCTGCCCAATGGACTCTAATTCCCTGAAACCGTCAATTGTAAGCTCAAATAAACTCTTCCTTTATAAGTTCCTTTGGACATGGTTTTTGCATTCGCAGCAACAGAAGTGACTCATACACGAAACTCATAATTGTTTCTAGAAGTTTTCTGGTGGAGTTTTTAGCATCCCTCAAGTAAACTATCATATCATGTGCAAAGAGGGATGGTTCAAGTCCCTCTTTTCTGAGTAGTACTTATGTGGTTCCCTTCTTCATAATGTTTCTAGCAAGCATTTCAAGTACAATATTGAAGAAGAGTGCCAATAGGGGGCAGCCTTTCCAGGTTCCCCTTTAAAGGAATTGTTGGCTAGTGGGTTTTGTTGTATATGGCTTTGATTATATTAGAATGTTCCTTCAGGTCCAATTCCCCTCTAGAACTTTAAAAATAAAGGGATGCTGGATCTGTCAAAATGCCTTTTTCTGCATCATTGAGATGAGTCATAAATTGGTTTTTGTCTTTCAGTCCATTTAAATGTGTTTTATAATTTAGTATTGATTAGCTTATGTATGTTGAGCCATCCCTGCATCTCTGGTATGATCCAATTTGGTCATGATGGATCTTTAATGCTGTTCCATTTGTGAACAGTCTGTTTTTTTTGCCAGTACTATGGCATCTTTTTGATGTGGGTCTGTATGGATTTGCAAGTATTTTTGTTTGAATTTTTGCATCTGTGTTCATTAATGAGATGGTTATAGAACGTTTTCTTTTTTGGTAGTATTTTGCCTGATTTTGGTATGAGATGATGCTGGCTTCATAGAATGAGTTTGGGAGATTTCTTCTGTATATCCTTCTGAAAATTTTGAGGTAGTAAATGTTGTAATAACTTCTTTATTAATGTTTAATTATATTGATATCTGCTGTGAACCCATCTACCACTGCGATGATTTATTTGTTGGGAGCATTTTTTATGTATCTGTCTTCAATTTCCGTCAATGTTCTGGCTGTTTACCACAGTCAACCCTCAGGGGCTGAGGAGTGGCCTACGCGTTAAAGACGCACCCGCCACGCTCTCCGCGAGGCCCGGGTTCGCTCCCCACGCACCCCACATGGCGCCGAGACCCGCTGACCTCCCATCCAAGGACGAACTCCATTGCCAGGGAACCTCTGCGACCCCTCGTCTCGACTCCGCGGGCATTGGCACGACACGGGTTGCACGACCTGCATGCCGACAGTACATTCATACCATACGGAATAAATAAAATATAAGAAAAAAAAAAACAGTCACCCTCTTCTGGTTTAAACTTTGTTGTATTTCAGTTTTGAGATATTCTTCCATTTCTCTAAGTTTTTCAAATTAGTAAGTATAGATTTTTGAAGTATTTTTTGTATATTGTCCTGGACTTTTCTTTCGCTGTTGTATGTTCCCTTTTCATCATGAATACAATGTATTTGGGAGTTTCTCTTTCTATGCTTTTTGTTAATGTACGAGATCTGTGTTCTTGATTGTCATCTTTTGAAGAATGAGCTTTGATTCATTGATTCCTTTGTATTGTGTTCTTTTTTCGGTAGTCCTCCTAGCTTCTCTGCTCGATGTTTTTGTTTATTTCTTCCTGCCTTTGCAGTTAAGTTTCCATTTGTTGCTGGCTGTCAGGTTTTTTAGCTGTAGTTTTGGTCGATCAGTTTATAGGTTGTTTTCTCTCTCTCCTCTCTCTCTCATCATCTCCTCGCTCTCTCTCTCTCGGCTCTTAATGTGGGCAACTTAGATGCTTAATTCTCCTCTTAGGACTGCTTGTTGAAGTATACCCGCAGGTTTGTTGTGTTGGTGATAGTATCGTTTAAAAAATATAAACAAAAAAAATATAAAAAATTTTCTTCTTTTTGTCTATTTTGAGACAGGGTCTCCAACAGCCTGAGCATGGCCTGAACCTCTTTGTAGACGCAGGCCTGGCCTTGCAGTCCCACAAATATCGCTTGTCTCTACCTCCTAAGTGCAGATTGAAGGGTGTGCACTACCACATCTGGCTATGTTGTATTTCTTTTTCCTTTAATTCCATGAATACTTTTATTTTAATTCCTTTATTTCTCCAGACCTAGAAAAAAAAAGGGGGGGGGGGGAACGGGGAGAGGAGAGGGGGGGAGGGAGGGGGGAGGGGAGGAGGGGAAATTATCATTATTCAGATTGTGTCATTTAGTCACCATGAGTCTTTTCAGAAGCTTCCTGGCATTATAGAGCTTTATTGCACTGTGGTCTGATGAAAATGCATGTGGATATTTCATATCTTTTTAACGTTTGAGTGTTTCTTTGGTGTCCCAGTGTGTGGTCTATTTGGACGAATCTCCGTTGTTGCTGAGTAGAAAGTATTTTCTCTGGTTTTAGTTGGAAATATTCGGTAAGATGTCTTGAGGTCCTTTGGTATTAGTTTTGTTCAGTTCCATGTCGTTCAGTTTATATGTTTTTTGTCTAATGGATGTTAATAAGGGCTCAGTGGGGATTGAATTGTCCCGCAACCTTGCGTGTTGCGATTAATCGTTAGGACTCTGCGATTTGTTGAAGTTTAGAAGTGATTAGTTAGTTCACCAGAGTTTGGTTGATAAACTTTAGGATTGTGATGTCTTCCTGGTTAAATTGTTCCTTTAATCAAAGACATAAAATCCACGAAGATTGCGCAATCATAAATATGAAGACCCAGCCAAGCTGTGTTGTGCACAAAACTTTATCAGTAAAATTCCTGCAGGAAGTTTAAGGCACGATGAATCCCACCACACGTAATATGGGGGGGACTCAATACACACTGAACCCCTTTGGACAGGTCAATGGACAAAGAAATAAATAAGATACTTCTGAGCAGCACAATACATATCTAACTAAGACCTACAGACAGATATCTACAACATTCCGCATCCAAACACCAGAGTATATAGTATCTACTTGGCAACTCGTGGAACATTCTCCAAAATCAACTGCATAGTAGGGCACAGATCAAATGTAGCAATAAAGCAAAAATATGCCAATGAAATTCATCAGACCAACAGTGGCACAAAGTATTGATATCCACACGCAAGAAAGAGCCTTATCACCTACAACAACTCATGGAGACTAAACAACACACGTCTGGATAAGGAATGGGTCAAAGGATACATAAATAAATAAAAGCATTCCTGGAACTAAATAAAAAGGCTGATACAACACAAGAAAAACTATGGGGCACTTTAAAAGCACTCCTAAGAGGGAATTTTATAGGCTCAAGTACCAACATTAAGAAAACTGAAAGAGCACAAAGAAAGGACCTACCCTGCAGCTAAAATCACAGGAGAGAAAACAATAAATGAACCTTAAACCCAACAGTCAGGAAGAAGTAACAAAAATCAGAATGGAAATCAATGAAATAGAAAGCAGAAAAAATACAATGAATTGATTAATCCAAGAGTTTATTTTTTGAAAAGAAACATGATAGATAGACCTCCAGCTCAGTTGATCAAAAGAAAGAGCAAATCCAATTCAATAAAATTAGAAATGAAAAAAGGAAACAACACAGCAGAGAATGAAAAGATCCAGACAATCATACATGGATACTTTAAAAACTTACACTCTATTAAATTGAAAACCCAAGAGAATTGGATGGATATCTGAAATGGTGGAAATCACCAAACTTAACCAAAAGGGATTGATGACTTAAACCAGTCCATAATATGTGAGGAAATTGAAACTATAATAAAAATGCCTCCCAACTAACAAAAGCCTAAGCCAAGACAGATTAAAGGAAGAATTCAGTAGGCACTTAAAGAGGACATACAACCATTAGTACTCAAATTATCAAAAAAGATAGTAACATAGGAAAATCTCCCAATTTTTTTATGAAGCCAGCATCATGCTAATACCATAAGTATGTAAAGATACAACCAAAAAGTAAACTATAGACCAAATACTTTCATGAAGTTAGATAAAAAAATTCTGAACAAAATACTTGCAAACCACTTACAAGTACAAATCAAAAAGATCATCCATCACAACCAAGTCTGATTCATACCTGATATGCAGGGATGGGTCAACATATGTAAATCAATGAATGTCATAAAGCACATATATGGACTGAAAGACAAAAAAAAAAAACACACAATCATCTCAATTGAAATGGAAGATCCAAACTTGAGTACATACAATTTCAGACAGCTTATATTTCACAAAGAAGCTCAATAGACTCAATGCATGAAGAATAGCATCTTCAGTAAAAAGTGTTGGCAAAACAGGATCACCAACTGTAGAAGCAATGAAAATATAAACACTACAGCACCTCACACCTATCCAAATTAAGTCAATGGATTACTCCTAATTTGAAACCTGAAACATCTAACATTGATAAAAGTAAATATTGGCCATAAACCTAGAGATATGATGTCGACAAGACTTTCTTTTTTTTATTATATAAATATTTTATTTAATTGTAAAAAAAATTTTTATTGATTTTTTATTTATTTTTAAGGGATTCTATAATACATGGAAAACAGTTTTTGGCAGATAACATTGATGTTACTCAGTATTCATACAAGTAAGTAATTGGTGCATTTTGCAATTATCTATGGCCAAATTTTGAACAACCCAAGGTTCCCATAAGTCCAGTTGGAGAAGCTTGTATGCACAGGCAATGTTGATCATCAGGTGTCCAGACTATATCAACTGTAGTCTCTGATTTCACCCCTATCTCTCGCCACGCCCTACAATCTACCATGCCTCCTCTGTCCGCAGTTTGTTCCTGGGCTTTGGGAAGGGGCACAAGTGGGATAGAGAAAAAACATGTCGTAAGGTTTCTTTGGAGTTTGGTCCATTTTTGGACTCGCCAGTCTGTTACAGTTGTGTTTCTTTCATGGACTGACAGCTTTCCCTGTGATACCCTTTTTAGTCTATAAACAAGCACAAGGTATTGTTGTGACAGGCATTTTAAGCATACCACTTATTGTGTCCAGCAAGCTGTGAGCACAGACACAGATGCCTTGGATGGTAATGCTAATCCGCAAACTGTGGTTTCTCTATATAAGGGTGATAAGTCTTATTGTGGCTGATAACATCGCCTAACCACTAGAGGACATAAGCTTGATGCAGCACGCTTGAGTTAGTCCGCCAAGGAGAGAACTAATGCCAAAATATTTGGTTGAGATAATATAGGCATACTTGGCTGTCCACTGTTGCACTGTATCTCCGCAGGCTGTTGAGGTGTACGGATATTTTCGGAGGAGTCTTGCTTTCTCGTGGAGGACCAATATTTTGCTGTATGCTATAGATGCCTTTGTTAACGCTCTAAAACATTACATTTACAGAGGCCAGTTGTACCTAGCAAGTGACATCTCATAACATTTTTCATGATACACCAGGTCTCGTCAACGACGAGGGACTGTACTGCGCTTTTTCCTTGCATATATACCACTTATGGCAAAGGCCTTTATAATTTGGGGGGGGGCGGGTTTTGAATCCCGCTAGCTAACACGTCCTAGGCAGAATAGATTCATTACTGATGTCAGATTTTTCGCTGTAGTAAGGTATATTTTGCTTAATTACACAACTTAAACACTTTACTAATTGAATTTGGCTCTAGACTGAGAAATATACTTTCACAGTTACATGTCCCTATCAGCATTATACGTTTTGGGCCTGTTTTATAGGAAATCCCACTGTAACAATTGGCTCTCAGTTTTACAAGTTTAGGGAGGGTCATAATTTGGATGGAGCGGCAAGAAGACACATTGGAGAAGAACCAGCATCTAGGAAATAGTGTTTCTGGCAAACTGTGGATCAACCCTTGTAAGAAAGAATGAAGCTAAACCCCTACCTCTCCACGTTGCACAAAAGTCAACTTCACAGTGTGATCAAAGACTCGATGTGAAACCCAAATACTCGGAGGTAATAGAAGAAAAACTTGTCACACAATACAGACATATGTTGTAGGTAAAAGGAACCTTCCTAATCATACAGCAGCTGCACAAGAAATCAAATCGATAAATTGGACAAATGGACCTCATTAAACTCCCAAAAAGAGGGCCCCCCCCCCCCCCCCCCGTCTGATAGCATCAAAAGACATAAATGAAAGTAAGAGGAACCCACGGAGTGGGAAGAAATCTTTACTGCAGATAAATCTGACAAAGCATTAAGGTTCGCAGGTAGAATATATAAACTGAAAAAAACAAAGAAAAAAGAAAGACAACTGAATCGAACTCAAAAAGATGGAGCAAAGAGCTGAATAAGACTTCACAGAGGAGGAGCAGAAGGGCTGACAAACATCTTAAAAACTGTTCAACGGTCACTAATAATTAGGGAAATGCAAATTAGACCACTCTAAGATATCACCTCAACCCGATAAGACTGGCCAGGATCAAGAGAACAAATGATGACAAGTGCTGGAGAGGTTTGGGGAAAAGAGAACACTCATCCAATATGCTGGTGGAGAATTAAACTTGTGGACAAGCCACTGTGGGAAAGCAGTTTGGAGAACCCTTTGGAAGACTCAAAATGAACATACATTTTGAGTCACATTAGCATACCCACTCCTAGTGGGGGGGGAGGAGGGGGGCGCGGGGGGGTGTGGGTTAGTGAGTGTGTGGGAGTGTATATGCCCCCAAGACTCATCTTACTGCGAAGATAACATGCACCGCTGTATTTATTGCAGCTCTATTTCATAATAGCAAAAGCTGGAACCAACCCAATGCCCCTCAACCTGCCTTGAGTAGGAGAGAAAAATGTCGGTACATAGTAATAATGGAGATTCTATGCAGCAATAAAAACAGATGACATCATGAACTTGCAGGATAATAAATGGATGGAGCTGGAGATATTATATTAAGTAAGTACAATCACAGAAAAAACAAACGACGAATAGTAACCCTCATATGTGGATGCTACACAAGACCCAGTTATTAGTGTTTCTTGTGACGAGGGATGCATATTAAAATAACAACAACTGAAAGACTGCAATCAGAAAGGGACCTGAATGTGGAGACCAGGAGGGGTGGAGGGCAGGAAGCGGCAGGAGAGGGGACATGGGTCCTAGTATTTATTAAATGTATATTTAATTTAAAATTATATGGTATTTTTCTTAAAATGTTATAAGAATAACTTTGGGATTAACATTACAAAGTTCTGAAATTTTTTGTGTATCAGTAGCAGCTTGGAAACATCCCTTTTACCTGTAGATAATTAACTAAAGGATGTAAGTTTGCGTCCCAAATTAACACCATGCACTCACCCCAAAAAAACAAATGGACAAATTTGATGAA
>VZQC01000731.1:130083-141706 GCA_009823505.1 Rhizomys pruinosus | reverse complement strand
CTGTTCTGACCTCTGCAGGCACTGTATGACATCAGTGCACTTACATACATGCAGGTAATACACTCATACACATAAAAATAAAAAAATATTAAAAAAGAATGAATCTTAAACATTTCACCCAATGCTCACTCATGCCTGAATTTGTCCATTTATTGTTCAAAGTGTGGGGACGGAAGCATTCTTGCTGTCTTTTGTTCTTTTATATATTTTTGAATTGTGCTATAGTTCAAAGTGTACATACAAAAAGATGGGAGGCAAAGGAGCAAAACATTCACAATAGTCAAATGGTTCTCAAGGCTTACTTCTTAGATTACTTGGAAAAAGACTGTCTTAAGTGTAATATAAAGAGTCATAATTTTTATTTTGCAAGAAAAGTACATATTATTTCTTCGAGTACAAAGCAGTTTCTTGGAGAAGCATGGCTATTATTACCTGGGGTAACTGAGGCCGCCTTTCTTGAATACTGTATTTGACCCAGGCCATCACTGCATTGAACACTTGTTCTTCACTACGAACATTTAACTCATCACTAGATATTATATCAATGAGCTGATTGGCTGGAAGTAACATGAACTCTTCACTCTCCATTACCTGTTTACATTTAGGTTAAAAAAAGAGAAAAATCTATGAGTGCATTTATTATCTATATTTTTCTTCAGGGTACAGGGCAAAATTATATTCTACAATGGAGGTGGTCTATAATATCTGAGAAAAAGAACTGTTTCCCAAGAGAACAAAGGAAAGATAGAGAACACACTGAAAGTTACCAAAGCTAATTATGTTATTTATCCAATTTAAGAAAAATAAGAATTTTTCTTTAAAAAAATTAAGGCTTAAAATAAAAATTTCTATTCAAAGTAGGCTAAATAATGCCAAATTAAAGCTTCAGAACTATAAGAAGCATATAAAAAGACAGGAAAAGGTCTCAGAAGGAAGATTACTTGCTAAAAGGGTATTGTTTAGGGCAGAAACACCATGAAGTCAGTTTTAAAAAAGAATGAAGATACAATCAATTCTGAAAACATTAGTATCATGAGGAGTGAATTACACTAAGGAAAACCTCCAGGGGCCAAATTGCTATGGTACATATTCTAGTGAAAAATTATAAACACACCAATAACTTACCTTTACTTGAGGCCGCCTTTCTTGAATACTGTATTTGACCCAGGCCATCACTGCATTGAACACTTGTTCTTCACTACGAACATTTAACTCATCCACGATATTTTTTTTTTTTTTTTTTTTTTTTTTTTTTTTTTTTTTTTTTTTATATCAATGCGCTGATTGGCTGGAAGTAAATGAACTCTTCACTTCCATTAGCCTGTACACTTTAGCCCCCCCCCGTTCTCACCACAAAAGAGAAAAATCTATGAGTGCATTTATTATCTATATTTTCTTCAGGGTACAGGGGCAAAGATTATATTCTTACAATTCGTGAAGTGGTTGGTCTCATTAATATACAGATGAAAAAAGAAATCTTTCCAAGAGGAACAAAGGAAAAGTANGAGAACACACTGAAAGTTACCAAAGCTAATTATGTTATTTATCCAATTTAAGAAAAATAAGAATTTTTCTTTAAAAAAATTAAGGCTTAAAATAAAAATTTCTATTCAAAGTAGGCTAAATAATGCCAAATTAAAGCTTCAGAACTATAAGAAGCATATAAAAAGACAGGAAAAGGTCTCAGAAGGAAGATTACTTGCTAAAAGGGTATTGTTTAGGGCAGAAACACCATGAAGTCAGTTTTAAAAAAGAATGAAGATACAATCAATTCTGAAAACATTAGTATCATGAGGAGTGAATTACACTAAGGAAAACCTCCAGGGGCCAAATTGCTATGGTACATATTCTAGTGAAAAATTATAAACACACCAATAACTTACCTTTACTTAGGGGTAGGAAATGTCACAGTGGAGATGAATCAGCAGTAAGGACATTACCTTGTATACAAGCCAACCATGAATTCCAAGATTCTGTAAGTCTATACATCAGGATAGAAAGTAACAGGGGCAGGGGCCAATGCAGAGAGGGGAAATGAGTAAGCCTCTATGCCATTTTATCTATCGTTCAGGAGACTGCACTACCTGTGATGTCTAGTAGTGCAGGCAAGATACGGTTAAGACCTCATATCCCAGCTTGCTGTCTCCAATGCACATGGTGCATTCTTTGGGGAAATGTCTATTTTCATGCTCATCCAAAAGTCAGAATATTCAGCAGGATATGAGATAAGGCTTAATAATAATTTAAATATTTGATTAAGGATGGTTTCTTCAATTACATTAGAAAAATATAAAAACTAAAGTCAAGAGCCATATAGTTATTATCTTTGTATGGCACAAGAATTCAAATGATCTGAGACACTTTCTAGATTCAGTATATGAAATTGGCAACCTTTGAATTTTAGTTGAGGTTGCTTAGTCAGATAGCTCAGCATGGATGCACTCCCTTTCTGTGGTAGGGCTGCCAGATTTAGAGACCCCCCACAAACCAGGACTTAGCTATATTAAAAATAGTTTGCTGTTTGTCTGGAATTTAAGTTTAACTAGAAGCACTGTATTTTGTCTCACAACTTTATTTCAAGGGCTGTGGAGTCTAATAATGTCCAGAGCCAAATTTGGGGCCTGGTTCTATTAAGTGTGCTGGCCTTAGCCTTTGTAAGACTTTAGCTATGGCTGCATTTTACTGTCACCTTTTTGGTTTTCCAATTTCTTCAATGAAGTATGTTTTGTACTGTATATCTTCATAAAGTGCCATAACATTCTTTTACAATTTCATCAAAGTATAAATTTTTTTCTAATATATGGATTAAAAATCAAATGACAGCAGGCTGGGAAATGAAACTCAGTGACAGAATGCTTGCTTACCATGTGCAAGGCCCTGGGTTCTATCCCTAGCACTATAAACAGCAACAAAACCTACAGTGAGATTCTATCTTAGCAGTCAGACCAACTATGATAAAGAAATCCAGCAAATAAAAATGGTGGCAAAATGAGGTGGGGGAAGAACTTGTATGCATAGTTGTTAAGACAGTATATTAGTGAATTCAGACACCGTGAAAACTGGTATGCGAGTTTCTCAAAAAACTAAAAATAGAACTACCATGTAATCCTGGTGTATACTTCGACATATACTGGAAGGAATCAGTTAGCATACAGTAGAGATATATATTCATTCATCTTCATTGGAACACTATTTAGTAACAGTGTTTCTTTGAGGCCAATGGCCTGATCATATAATATACATATAAGTAGACAATATATGATATATGTGTATCCTTTTTTCGTCTTTTTGAGACACAGTCCTCCTTTAGTCCCACTGGCCTTTGCTATGCCTTGAACTCACAGAGATCCGCCTGCATTTGCCTCCCAAGTGCTGGGATTAAAGGCATGCGCGTGCCACCACGCCCAGCTGTATCCTTTTTAAAAGAATCTTTCTGGAGCCAGAGACATGGCTCAGGAACAGTTGCTAGCCAGGCCTGGTAGTACACGCCTTTAATTCTAGCACTTGAGAGGTAGAGGCAGGTGGGTCTCTGTGAGTTGGAGGCCAGCCTGGTCTACATAGCAAGTTCCAGGCAGACACTGTTGAATTAAATTTTAATTTCAGCCTACCACTCAAGGAATAGTTCTATTTCGATACCTACTTAGGTATCTAATACAGAACCGGGTTCTGTATTAGATACCTAAGTATCTAATTCCTGGGGCTGGAGAGATGGCCTAGCGGTTAAGAGCGCCGACTGCTCTTGTAGAGGACCCAGGTTCGATCCCCAGCACCCACATGGCGGTTGAGAACTGTCTTTACCTCCAGTTCCAGGGGAATCTGACACCCTCTTCTGACCTCTGCAGCACTGCACAAGGGTGCACAAACCTACATGCAGACAGTACATTCATACACATACCAAAATAAAAATAATAAAAATAATTAAAAAAAAGAACCCACTACTACTTATCTTCTCAAACTCTTCTCTCTTAGTATCTATAGTATAAATCTGCAGGACTGAGAATGTTGAGTTAAAAGTGTGTACAAAGTATAACTGATAGATACTGCCAAATTTTCTTTCAAAAAGGTTGTAGCTATTTATATTCATACCAGCAATGTACCTATTTCCCCACAGCCCCTGTCAAAAGGACATACAATTACATTTAAGAATATCTATTATCTGATGATGAAAGATCAGATATGGTAGAATATACCTATAATCATAGTATTTGCAAAGCAGGAAAAAAAAGTACTTCCAAATAGTTTTGTGTTTCAGTTATTTTGAACAAACTTAAATAGACTTTCAGATATTTAAGGGCAATTTGAATGTTTTTTTTTGTGTGTGTGTGTACTGCCTATTTTTTTCTGTTAGCTTGCTGGTATGGCTTATTGGAACTCTTGATGTATTAATGACCGTCTGTGATATGAATTACAAGTACTTTTCCTCAGTTTGTCTCTGACTTTTGTCTTGGTATTGCAGAAAAAATTTTTATGTAGTGAAATCTATCAACTTTTTCTTCTAGTCTTTCTAAATTAGTCATTTAAAGATGCTTCTTCATTTCAAGGTCATAAAGGAATTGCTCCATGTTATTTTCTAATGTTGCCATAGTTCCATTTATATGTTTAAAATCTTGATTCACTGGAGGTTATACTAGAGGACAGGGGGGTGATAAAGTGAACTATATCTTTGCCTTGCTTAGAACTTTTTGTGGTTTCTATTATTCTTAGGTTTACATATCAGTTTTTTTGTTTTTGTTTTTATAAAAAATTATCTATTTTATTGAATTTTTTCAATTTTCATACAATATAACTTGATGGTATTTAGATCTCCTACCTTATCCATACCTCCCCTTATTGACCCTGAGTCAATTAAATGCACCATATTATACATATAATAAAACCTGCTGGGCGTGGTGGTGCACCTTTAATCCTAGCACTTGGGAGGCAGAGGCAGGCAGATCTTTGTGAGTTCAAAGCCAGCCTGGTCTACAGAGCGAATTCCAGGACAGCTGGGTCTACAGAGAGACCCTGTCTTGAAAAGACCAAAAAAAGAAAAGAAAAGAAANCAGGCAGATTGCGAGCTCCTGCAGACTGTTTAATCAGGGAAAAATAGGGATAAATATATATAAATATAAATATATATATATAAAACCTATACAGTCTAATTTGTGCCTCCACATGTCCTTCATTGTGGGTCTATCTACTGACGGAAGCCTGGTTAACCTACCAAGAGTCCTATCCTTGAAATACGCTGTCTCTGCCCCTCCCAGCAGCCATCTATTGACATAATTTCCTTAGGTGGGGCTGGAGATTCTTACCCATTTCCTTCCCTTCTTCCTCAATGATCTTGGGAGGCAGAATAGGTGTCTTATTCAGGGATAAGCACTCTGTAGTCTTGTTTTATGCATGTTGGCAATGACAGGAATGGACTCCCTCTTTAGAAGCTCTTGACCAGAGGTCCTAAATTGGACCTTCAAACTATTGATAATTGCTCCTGTTCTTGGTTACCCACCAGAGCTGGATGATAAGACCCTATTGCTGAAGATACTACATATATGAGTCATAGAACAAACAAGGAGAAATCAAGCTAGTGCTGACTTCAGAGCCTCATCTCCACTGGCCAGCATTCATGGTGCTGTGCATGCTACCAGAAGGAAAATGATAATCAACTACACAGCTGTGACTCCACAAACTACAATAACAACTGATCTGGCAAGATATGCTCACCATTGCAATAGTGGGTGTTAGTCTTTTAAAATCTTCCAAGCTGGCCTCAAACTCCTAAGGATGACCTTAAACTGATCCTACTGGCTCTACTTCCCAAGTGCTGGGATTATAGGTAGGGGCTACCATATCTGGCTTTTATCTCAGATTTTTAATATGGTCTATCAACCACAGTGTAATCTGGTCCTTTTCTTTATGTGAAATCATTATGTAATATCCTCTCTCTAGTTCTTTGCATCTCACTTGAGTTTTTGTCCTTCAGTTATGCCTGCTAATGTCTCAGGAGTTTTGCATGTTTCAGAACCAAAGTCAAATATTTCTGTATACTCTAAAATCACCTAAGGTTGGCTTTCAGATTGCTCTTATGACATATATGTTATGGATATATTGAAACCACTTAGTACAATTTACCACTTTGTGTGTATGTGTATGCACATGTGTATGGGTGCAGCTACGGAAACACATGTATGTGAGACCAGAAGTCAATGTCAGATTTCTTCCACTATCATTCTTTGCCTTACTTTTTTTGAACCAGTCTCTCACTGACCAAAGAGCTCCCTGTTTCTGGTGGACTGGCTGGTCAAAAAGCCAGAGAGAACCTCCCATCTTTGAGCTCCCACTGCTGGAGTTACAAATGCCATGACCATACCAGGATTCGGGTATGTGGAGATATGAACTCAGGTCTCTGTGCTTGTGCAAACTAATTGCTTTGCAATTTACCCAATGAGCTGTCTCCCCAACCCACAACTCACCTCTTGGAAGTTATGCTGAGTGAATTTATCTGCTATCCTTAGCAACTCACGGCAAGAGTGTGTGTCAGCAAAAGCCCGAATGCCCAGGCAGTTAGAAGGATCTAACTGTCTCTTTAAGAATTCACAGCAGGCTTCCTGTATTTCTGCCAGCTGGAGGAGGCAAGCAGCTGGCAAAAGAGTCTGAACATTGCCTTCTTCTACAGTTATCTGGGAGGTGTAGGCAAAGTCAATCAGTAGTTCCATAGCCCGCTCATCTATGTCTCGGATAACTACTTCTGTCTGGCGGCTCTCTGCTAATTCTCCTGTAAACATCGCTCGGAAGTAGGGACTACAGGCTGACAAAATAACTCGATGGGCATATATCTTCTTAGCACCCACGACTAACACCACATCACATAGCTCCCGGTGCTTTCTCAGAAGATTAATCACTTCCAAAGTCTGCCGAGGGTGCTTGTCTGAGATATAGGGCATTCGGGCAGGTTGGGGAACCCCTTCTGGTAGTTTGTTGGGGTCTCCAAGGGTGCAGCGACTTGTTACATCCATTCCAGTCTCTCCTGGTCGAATGTTGGTACACCTACAGGCATGAGGGGGATGGATAAAGATGGCAATATTAGACATTCTCTTCTTGCTTGAGTCTGTAAGAGGTAAGAAAACCTGAAATTACCAAAACAAAGAATTCCTTTTGTAAGAACTCTAAAACTTCATAGGATGAATGTTATAAATTCCAAGTCAGACCACTTTTACTATGTAATTTGACAAAAAGGATACATTTTCCCTAGAGTATCAGATAGACTTTAGCCATATATCTTATAAATAAAATTTATGAAAAACTGACAGGGGAAGGATATATATATATATATATATATGTATGTATGTATATATATATGTATGTATATATATATATCCTTCCTCTATCTATCTATCTATCTATCTATATATATATATATATCTCCCTCCTCTACCATATATATATATGTATGTATATATATGTATATATATATATATACCATATATATCTACCATATATATACCATATATCTACCATATATATATATANAGGATATATATATACATACATACATATATATATATATATGTATATATATATGGTAGAGGAGGGAGAATCAGCCCAAACTAAGTTATGTATTAAAATGCCATAAGGAAATCTGATGCTTTGCATATTAAAAAATAAAATTTAAAAATTTAAAAATTGATAAAAATTTTTTAAATGATTTGCTCTGCAAAACCAAAATACTCTCCCATCCCCCAAAGACAACTCAAAAAAACCTATAAAATTGGGGCTGGAGAGATAGCCTAGCGGTTAAGAGCACTGACTGCTCTTGCAGAGGACCTGGGTTCGATCCCCAGCACCCACATGGCAGTTAAGAACCGTCTGTAACTCCAATTCCAGGAGAACTCCAGTTCCAGGGGAATCCGAAATCCTCTTCTGACCTCCGCAGCATTGCACGACACGGGTGCACAAACCTACATGCAGACAGTACACTCATACATAAACAAAAATAAAATTAAAAAAATTAAAATAATAAATGAAATTAAAATAACAAAAAAAAACTATAAAATTATTTTTATAGGGACAGGGTCTCATTATGCAGCTCTGGCTGGCCTGGAACTTGTTATGTAGACCAGGCCAGCTTCCAACTAAGGGAGCTCCCTCTACCCCTGGAGTGCTAGGATGACTGGCATGTGTCATCACTCCTGGCCTTAAATTTTAATTCTTTACAATTTTTATTATATTTATTAACATATTTATGTATTGTGTATGTGTGCACTTGCACTCACATGCTGTGAAGTGTGGAGGTCAGAGGACAACTTATGCAAGTTGGTTTTCTCTTTCTACCATGTGGGTTCTGGGGATCAAACTCAGGTTGTCCAGCTTGGTTGGTGGAAGTACCTTTACCTGCTGATCCATCTTGGTAACCCTAAATTTTAACTTTGTAACACATAGCTTACACTACATGAAAAGTTTGGGAGGAAAATAAGGCAGGCTCTGCCCACAAAAAAATTTAAACTTATATCTATTCCTATATTTCTTTAATTCTATAATATACTTTTCATAGTTTTTAATATATTTTTATTGATGTTTTGTGTATTTCAGACATTTTCAGTTCAATTTAGACTTTCATAGTTCAATATTTAATAAAAATAGAAATCACAAAGAACTTAGAGCAAGAAAGCTGTGATCAGTTCTTTTCTACAGAACTTTTAGCCACATTTCTTGAAACAGATTATCAGAAGTTTAAAAGCCAAGAGAGATTAATGTGACAGACTCTTCTATCAGAAAATGATAGCTTCTTGGGATTTAAAAGTTTTAACTTTCTGGTCTACAGAGCGGATTCCAGGACAGCTGGGGTGACGGGAAGACCCTGTCTCAAAAAGACAAAAAAAAAAATGTTCCTTTAGAATTAAGCATGAGTCTACACATGTAAACAGTCAAAAAAAAAAAAAAAAAAAAAAAGTTTTAACTTTCAACAGAAGAGATTTTACCTCAAATGACGTAAAATTTATCTTAGAAAGTCTTATCATCCTGGTATTGTGATACATACCTGTAATCCTAGTACTCAGGAAGCTAGGAGGACTGCCACAAATTCAAGGCCAGTCTGGGCTACAAAGGGAGTATAGGCTAACCAAGGCTACATAGCAAGATCTCAGCTCAAAAACAAACAAAAGTTTTATTTAATCTAATTGGGTATTTATCTGTTATATCTGAAATATACAATTATAATGGTTCTAAAGAATTTTTAAAAAGTCAACACATATTTCCCCCAACACACACCAAATCACACGCACAGGTTATATAAAGAATAGGGTGTCATGATGATGCTAAGAATAACTGCCAAGAGCCAAACACAATTCAGAGGATTCTTGAATCTCTAAATGAAAGGAAAGCTTAAAATAAAATTTTGATTATAATTAAAAAACAAACAAACCCTGAATGGATCAATAGGTGCTGTGTTTTCGGCTAGTAAGAAAAACTTTAAGTAGTTTGAGTATAGTATTTACATTTCTAAAAAGTTATTAAATTAACCATGTCTTATGAGCAGGGACAGTTGGCAAGTATGAAACTATTACAGTTTGTTTGTCAAAAGGGAAAGAATCAAATGAAGTATTTGAGAAGCCACTCTCAGAGAGAAGTGGACGTTGTAAAGTATTGAAATTTCTTTCCCTACAGAAATCTGGACTGAAAAACCAACAGTATCAGAGTATTTTACTGTATCTTAAGATTTCTTTTCCTTATCCAAGTCTAATAGTTCTGATACTTGAGTATGTGCTGGATAGCTTTAGTGTCAACTTGACACACCTGGGCTGAGGAAGCCTCAATTGAGGAATTTCCTCCATTGGACTGGCCTGTGGCCATGTCTGTGGGACATTTTCTTGATTGGTGAGTGATGTGGGAGAGCCCAGCTCACTGTGGGTGGAACTGACCCTGGGCACGTTGTGTACTGTATAAGAAAAGTGGCTCAGCATGGGCCAGTGGAGCAAGCCAGGAAGCAGCATTTCTCCATGGCCTGTGCATCAGCTCCCGCTTCCAGGTTCCTGCCGTGAGTTCCTACCTTGGGCTCCCTAGTGATGAACTATAACGTGGGAGATGTAAGATGAATAAACCCTTTCCTCCCCAAGTTGGTATTGGTCATAGTGTTTTGTCACAGCAATTGAAGGCAAACTAGAATAAGTACTATGGTTATTCTGTTATAATTTTGATAGTTATTTTTTTTTATTTATTTATTTTTATGTGTATGAATGTTATGTCTTCATGTATATAAGTGCACCCATGTCGTGCAGTGCCCATGGAGGACAGAAGAGAGTGTTGAATCTCCTAGAACTGGAGTTGTTAGCTGCCATGTGGGTGCTGGGAATTGAACCTGGGTCTTCTGCAAAGAGCAGTTAATGCTCTTAACTGCTGAGCCATCTTTCCAGCCCATTGATACTTATTTAAAATATTTTTACTATTGTTAACTAAAGCAGGAAAGGAGACCTAGGTAAAAATGTTATTACTGATAATTACGAGACAAGTTACTTACCGTTTTAATTTCTTTTTGTTTGTTTGTTCTGAAACTGGGTCTCTGCACCCCAGACTAGCCTGCTATTCACTCCAGCCCAGGCTGGTCTGGAATTCGTGATGTAATCCAAGCTGGCCTTGGCTCATGGTACTCTTCCTGTCTCAGCCTCCCAAGTATAAGGATCATAGGGTGGCTTCTAGTTTCCTTAACTCTAAAATGGGTATCTTCTGTGCAAAGATTAGATACGATATAGCATATAAAAGCTTTCAATTCAGTGCTTGCTATGTATTAGCTGTTTTAAGTTGCAGATATTGTTGTAATAAAACTATGGTTCTTATAAATAAGATGGCTATACTTATCCTTATTAAAAATTAAACTTCTCAGGGCTGGAGAGATGGCTCAGCAGTTAAGAGCCCTGGGTGGTCTCACTTGCATTGCAGCTAACAATTACCTGTAATTGTAGTTCCAGGAGATGTGACACCTTCCTCTGGCCTCCATGGGCATTGTACACATGAGTGCACTTACATGCAGGCAAAACATACACACACACACACACACACACACACACACACACTCTTAAAGTTCTCCTGGGCAGCTGAGGCAGGGTTGCTGTGGGTATGAAGCCAGTCTAGCACCTAGCACTTGGGAGGCAAAGGCAGGCAGATCTCTGTGAGATAGAGGCTAGCCTGGTTTACATAGTAAGTTCCTGGCCAGCTGGGACTACAGGAAGACCCTATCTTAAAAAACAAAAACAAACCAACCCCCAAACAACAACCACAACCAACCAACCAAACACACAACAACAACAAAAACTAAAAACAAGGGCTGGTACAGGAGCTCAGCAGGTAAAGGAACTTTCTATCGGGTCTAATAACTTGAGTTCAATCCCCAGAACACACATGGTGGAAGGAAAGAAATGACTCCTGCAAGCTGACTTCCTCATCTGTGCTGTGAAACCCAATACATACACACACACACACACACACACACACACAACACACACCTTAAAATATGCTTAATATGTAAATGAATTCTGAATTAATAATTCTACAAGTCTAGGTTGACAGCTATTTTTGTTTAGAAACCCTTTAAGGGCTAAGAATGTAGCTCAGTGGCAGATTTATCTAGCATGTACGAAGTCCTGGGTTCAAC
>VZQC01000731.1:4927-127665 GCA_009823505.1 Rhizomys pruinosus | reverse complement strand
GGGGCTGGAGAGATGGCCTAGCGGTTAAGAGCACCGACCGCTCTTACAGAGGACCCGGGTTTGATCCCCAGCACCCACATGGCGGTCAAGAACGGTCTGAAACTCCAATTCCAGGAGAACTCCAGTTCCAGGGGAATCCGACACCCTCTTCTGAACTCCGCGGCATTGCACGACACGGGTGCACAAACCTGAATGCAGACAGTACACTCATACACATAAAGAAATAAAAAAAAAATCTGGGAAAGTGGGAGAGGAAAACCTAGAAATCACTTCAATTTGATGAGTGTTGCATTATAGGATCTTAGATACACTTTGTGTAGATACAATTTTTTTTGGGGGGGGGTCTCTAAAAAATTTTTTTTGGTATTTTCGAGACAGGGTCTCCCTGTAGCTCTGGCTGTCCTGGAACTCACTCTGTAGACCAGGCTGACCTGGAACTCACAGAGATCTGCCTGTCTCTGCCTCCCAAGTGCTAGGATTAATGGTGTGAGCCACCACGCCCGGTCGGGGTCAGTGTGTGTGTGTGTGTGTGTGTGTGTGTGTGTGTGTGTGTGTCTTTTTGAGACAGGGTCTCCCTTTAGTCCCAGCTGGCCTGGAATTTGCTATGTAGATCAGGCTGGCCTTGAACTTACAGAGATCCATAGGTCTCTGCCTCCCAAGTGCTGGGATTAAAAGTGTGTGCCTCTAAACTCAGCTCGTAGATACAATTTTTTTTTTTTAAAGTTCTAAGCCTTTATTAAGAAGTGTCATAATACTGCTGGGGCAGAGCACCCTACATATTTAACCCACCCATCAGAAGGGCATAACAGTACTGCACTGTACTATGACTACTGTTTACAACGATCGCCTGGAGTCATCACTGCTTGATTCTGATCACTACTCAATTCTGAAAAACAGCTGGTTGTACAATATATAATAAATTTTAGGAATATGTCCAAGAAAAATAATTAATAGACAAAACTTAACTGCATCAACAGAATTATAGATCAGTAATCTAAAAATGTACCCTTGTGGAAAACTTTATTCCTAATAATGCCATAGAATTAAGGTTTACAGCCTAAACCACAGGTGAACTTAATGCCAAGATGCTCTGTATTAAACAACCCAACACAATTATATTCCAATCAGTTCTAGATGATCATTACAACCTCAGTCTCATTACAGCAATTTCCAGATAGAAATTTTATTTCATTTGACAGTATGCAAAAAATTAAAGAAAAAGAAAGACTGCACCTTTTGTAAGTCAAAGAAAGCAAAAGTTTTAGTTTTTTATTTGGTCTGCAAAAAATATGTTAGAAGTACAAACTTTACTGCAGTAGGCATAGAAGTTGTTTGTAATCCTTGACAAAGTTAAAACTGCTTCAAGATTACCTTTTATATTAAATTACAGGTACTGACCAATTTACAAATATTTACATAAGCCAAGAATAGTCTTAATAAACACTATAGCTTTAATCCAAAGCTACCACTACTTCTTTTATGTGGAAAATACTAAAAAGATTTCTGTATAAACATTAAGCTTTTATTCATAATAATCTTATGTTTTGTCTAAAACACTTCGTAGTGATTTACTGCCTAAAAATTCCAGTTTAGATTATAATCCTATAATTGTTCACAAAAAAATTTGATTCTACAAATAGGATATAATCTTAACTTTGATACTTCAGTTTTCTGTTGTTTCCTATCACAGGGAAAATAAAAGCAGGAAAACAGAAGTAAAGCAGAAGTACACGCTGCACTAAGCTACCACACGCAGGGAAGCTTGAGTTTTCCCAAGCCTCTAAGTCAGAGATTTTTAATCTATTAACAAGTCACTAACTGCTTTAACAGCTAGTGGTCCCATTACAATAGTGCAAGATGTATTGTTTCAAAACAAAATTTAATGCAACACTGAGAGTCTACCAAAGCAAAGTATATGAAGTGCTAAAACCATGCTATATAGACACACCCCAAAGCCACAATCTATCCCAGAGTCAGGTGAAGACTTAAGACAATTGTCCAGTATTTCAGGACTCCACAGTGATTTCACTGAAATAAAAGATTTCATTTGCTTCAAGTAACTGAATAACTGACTTGAATCTTCACTTGAGTAGAAAAGATCTGGACAACTTTTTACTGCGGGTTACACTGTAAGTATGTATGAATTAGAGACCCTTTGCAAAATTCCACATAGTTTTTCAGAATTAGCCTGTGGTACAATTAATTGAAATTGTATCAAAACCCTTTTATTTGTTCAGATAATTTCCCAAAATATACTTTATTTGATTGCTTGAAAAGTCATGCCATAATACTAATCATCAATGTAAACATTTTTCCAAAAATAATTTTTAAATCAAAGAGTTTTATTAGGAAACACCATAATAAAATATGTAATCTTTATATAAGTATGTCCTTTTAAAAATAAAACATGAAAACAAGAACAACAATTAAAAATAAACCATGATGGAGGTAAACAAAATGTATTATGATGTAACTATTGTTCTTTATTTCTCAGAAGAATTTAAGAATTAGAGGCCAGTCATCTTTTCAGGACAGCAACTCTTAAAGGTAGTATACTGTTCAGATCTCTCTTGTTTTTCAATCTGTGCCATGACTTTAAAAATTATTCCTTAATCATATCAAATTTCTGCTTTTCACGTACAGCTCTAGCAGTATTTGTTCCATCAAATGGTTCTTCGACACAGATATATTTATTTCTCCATTCAATATCATCAGGCCTCTGAATGGCTTTGGCTTCACGAACTGAAATCATCTGACTATTCCAGTCAAATTCTGTAGCATATTTAAGAAAGCCCAGTAAGAGGTCCCCAAGACTTGATTCGTTGAGAGGTAAGGAGGAACATTACATGGCGCTTGATGTACAAGGTGCAGCTGTACAGAAGGACTAAACGAATCTGGGTAAATTTTTTGGAGGGATGGAAGGATGGGTTCAGGTAGGGTTTGTAAATAGTGCAAAACCATTAATATGAGACTATAGCTGCTTAAAGTGCCACGACTGGCATAATTTATCTCGTGGTGACTTGCCCACTTCTTATCACCAGCACTAATGGTCGAACTCGATTTTCAAGGTATGCATAAGCTCTGAGAAGGAATGTATTTCTAATTCCAACAGTATTGTTTACATTCAAGTCGAATTCCACACAACTGAATTTATCCCTGAATTTCACAATTGGCACTTTTGCACGAATCAGCTGAGCTCTCTCAATGCAGCCAGCTATAATCCCAGAACTCAGGAGGCTGAGGCAGAAGGATCACAGCTCAGTCCAGCCTAGGCTATATATATTTATATAGCAAGACCCTGTAAAGTCTAGTACAGAAGTGCTTATAGACTAAGGTGAGTATATGGCGTGCTTCGGTCTTCTGATTCACCTGGAAAAAAAATGGTTCTTCTTTAACAACTAGGCATAAATCACCATCACTGCTCCAGGCACCAAATCCATTTAAAGAGGACCCAACCAAAAAACGTCTGCTTTGTGGGAACAGCAGCTGAATCTCTCTCTGCAGCTGTGCTCTACAGAGCTCTTTCTTCTTTAGGTCACTTAGTTGCTGCTGACATGTTTCAAATAACTCAAGTATCTGCTGACTCAACTTATCTTTGGCCTCGGGCAGTGGGATTTCTCTAGGTTCTAAAAATGGTATTTCTCGAAGAGGTGGGACACACCTGACTATGTCTGGTACATAGTGGGTGTGAAACAATGGCGGCATCGAGTATCTCCGCTCCCCTGAGAAAGGCACTGTCTGGTTTACTAGAGCTGGCTTTGGGTGGGGTGAATGGAAGCGCTGCCGTTTACCATTGAGAGGAAAGGCTTTTTCATCGCTTAGTCTCTTCCTTCCTCGAAATAATGGGGATGCTGAGGTCTGTATTGGACTGATATTTCCATATGTCAGCTGCTGCAGGGACACAGCTCTAGACAAGTCTGCGTTCTGAAAGTTGAATTGCGCATCTATAAGTTGCTGGTGTGAATAAAGGGCTGGTGAGAGGGCAAAGAAGCTGTTATGCTGTTGGTGGTTTGGGGTGAAGGGCGGACGACCCAAAATTGAGTTTGGGAACATGCTCTTCTTCACTGAAAGCGAATATGTATTCTACCCCCGTCCTTCCGGAAGGGCTAAGCAGGGCCCTGCCGAGCTGCTGTGGCCCGGCCACCGCCTGCACCTAGAGAGTGACGGCCCGAGGGACGCCGAGGCCCAGCTCCAGCTCCGGCCCCAGCGGGCGACCTAAGGTCCAGGCGCAGCTCCGGCGAGGGCGAGACCCCGGAAAAGGCAAGGCTTTTGCGAGTGGGGAAGGCTAGGCGCGGCAGCAAAAGGCGGAAGACCAAACGGCGGAAGACCAAAAAGTGGCCGAAAAGATGTCGTAGAAAGGCCTGTCAGATCAGATACAATTTTTACAGTTGATATTCTCCAAGTTTTTAAATATGAAAATCATTCTTCCTTGCTCAACATAATCTGTTACTTAGCTTGAAGAGTAGAGATCTAGATCTGGAACAGAATGTATCACAGGATCACCAGAATGATCAGAATGATGTCTTCCTTTTGCGGATGAGAAGCCACTTTAATTAGGGACTTACTCAAAGCATTAAAAAAAAAAAAAAGACTGAGAGAAAGATGCAGGACAGTTTTGGCAGAATGCATGATCTGGGGTGGGGAGAAGGGAAAGGGGAATATGCCTGAACTTAATTGAAAAATGATGTATGAAATACACAAAAGATCAATAAAAAAAAATCCTTTAGGCTTTCAGAGCAGGCTTCCTGCTCTGGGGTAAACCACAGCTCCCTTCTAAGGTAAATAAATATTTGGTAACTGACTCATGTGAGTGCAGGGAAGGAAGACAGAGTTCTTAGGATTATTTTGCAATAAGGCTTTATTTTTTTTCTTCACGATTTCCCAGATTTCTGTACAACTCTTTAAAAGCAGAGGAAACTGCACCAAATACAAATTATTTTGATTCAGTTATCATGAAGATCTTCACTAGTGAAGTGCCAGAAGTCAAATAACTTGGAAAAAGAGGCTGAATTTCAGATTTAGAAATAAGCATAACAAAATTGAACTTAGGCTCTCCCTTTCCTAGCTGAAAGTAAATGAAACGTTGTAAGAAATACTTTTATTTTTTTATTTTTTAGAAATATTTTCAAATTGTTTTATTAGTGCCTCTCTCTCCCCTCTCTCCCCTCTTTCACTCTCTCTCCCTCTCCCTCCCCCAACCCCAATTTTGAGGCTGGGGAATCAAGGCAGGTGCTTTACCATCAGCTTTACCCAAAACAGACAAAGCAATTTGGGGAGGTGATGCATCCATGTGAGACCTTGATTGAGCTGTAGGTAACACAGGCAGGATGGTTAATATAGTCAACTATTTTTTTTTATTTTGTCTTTTTGAGACAGTGTCTCCCTTTAGTCCCAGCTGGCCTGGAACTCACTATGTAGACCAGGCTGGCCTTGAACTCATAGAGATCCGCCTGCTTCTGCCTCCCAAGTGCTGGGATTAAAGGCATGTGCCACCATGCCTGGCCTAAGATGGTTTTTATCCGCCATGTGGGTGCTGGGACTCGAACCCGGGTCCTCTGCAAGAGTAGTCGGCATTCTTAACCACTGAGCCATCTCTCCAGCCCAATATTGTCAACTTTATAAAATCTAGAATTACCTAGGAGACAATCTTCTAGGCCAACCGGTGTGGGATTATTTAGATTAGGTTATAAATGAGGTAGGGGAAGACTCCCTTAATTGTGGGCAGTGCCATTCCATGGGTATGGGGGTGAGTCCTGAACTGAATAAAAAGGAGAAAGCAAGCTGAGCACTATGGATTCTCCCTGACTCTAGATGCAATGTGACCAGCTACCTGGAGCTCTTCCTGCTACGCCCTCCCCACGGTGGACTGTACACCCAAATGTGAGCCAAAATAAACTCCCTTAAGTTGCTTGTCAGGTATTTTTCACAGCAACAAGTAAAGTAACTAATACAATGGGTATATTCTATGTCCAAAGTCATCAAAATGTATACATTAAGTATGTGCAATTATTTATATTAATTATATCACAGTAAAGTTTAAAAATGTGGTTTATGGGGCTGGAGAGATGGCTCAGCGGTTAAGGGTGTTGACTGCTCTTGCGGAGGACCCGGGTTCGATTCCCAACACCCACATGGTGGCTAAGAACCATTTTTTTTTTTTTTGTCTTTTCGATTTTTTTTATGGGTTCCTTGCCCCCGAGTTGTTCCTGGCAACTTCACGTCTGCTACGACCCACCGCTGGACCTTTGAACTCACAAAGATCCGCCGCCTGCCCTCTGCCAGTCTAAGGAAGAATCCTATCTTAAATCTAGGGCATGTGGCGCATGCTTGTTGATCCAGGGCAGAGGCGGAGGAGGGGGAGGGCAGCAGGGGGGGGCGGGGGCGGCAGCAGAGGCGGGGCAGAGGGGGGCAGGGAGGTCAGAGAGAGGGCTTAGATGGAGTATGAGGAGGAGAGAGGCAGAGGAGCAGAGCAGAGCAGATCTTTGTGAATTCAGGCCAGCTTGTCTACAGTGATGACGTTTCCAGGCCACGGGTGATCGGGCTATAGTGAGACCACTGTTCCAAAAACAGACAGAAAAAAAGTAGTTCAAGCCGGTCATACCGGTGGTTCAGCCGCTTAATATCCACAGCAGGAGGAAGAGACAGGTGGGATCTCTGTGAGTTAAAGGCCAGCCTGGGCACCAAGTGAGTTCCAGGTCAGCTGAGGCTACAGGGACCCTGTCCTCAAAAACACCAAAAAAAAAAAAAAAAAAAAAAGGTAGTTTACAAAGGCAAAATATGTGAAGTATTTGTTTCACATTCATTCAGAGAGATCCTGGACCTGATACCTGTAAACAATTAGGATTTAAGTTTCGTTGAGTAACAGGACCATCACACTGAGTTTCCCCAGAGCTTCAGTGAATTAACATATCCATGACTACTGTTTTTCTTTCTTGGCACTATATTCACTATGCAGGTCTTTGATGAATAATTCTTCCAAAGACATTATGCTACTTTAAAGGGGGGACAGGGGAGCTAAAGAGATGGCTCAGTGGTTAAGAAAGTACACTGGAGAGAACCCAAGTTTGGTCCCAGCACATATACTGGGTGGCTCATAGCTGTCTGTAACTACAGCTCCAGGGAACTAACACCTCTGACATCCACATTCATGTGCACATACCACCAGACAGATACATACATAGCTTTTTTTTTTTTTAAAGGGGTGCTAGGTAATTCAAGGATTCTGATCACTGGGTCAGTACCATTTATGACTTTTTCAGACACCAATTATCTGTGACTATATTAAGATAGTCTAATAGCTGGTCTAAAAAGATAGTATCCCTAAATAGTTTGTTCTAGTCTCTCTTCAACTGCTGTGACAAAACACAGCAGTTGTATCTATCAATACCAACATGGGGAAGAAAGGGTTTATTCATTTTACATTTCCCAGGTCACAGTGCATCACTAGGGGGGCCAAGGTAAGAACTCAGGGCAGGAACTGGAAGCAGGAGCTGAAGCACAGATCATAGAGGAATGCTGCTTCCTGGCTTGCCCCCCTGGCCATGCTCAGCCAGTTTTCTTATACAGTACTCAACAACCTGCCCAGGGTTGTCACCACCAACAGTGGCCAGGCCTTCCCACATCAATTGCCAATCAAGAAATGCTTCACAGACATGGCCACAGGCCAGTCCAATGGAGTCAATTCCCCAATCGACACTAACACTATGCAGCACAGTTTGCTACCCACAAAGCTATATCACTGGTAAGAACTATAGTTTAATAAAACATAGGTATGTTGAAAGAATCCCCTGGGAAAGAGAGGAGACTAACAGGATGATCTAGGAAGAAGAGCCTGCATACACATGACAAAGGCACAAAGTTGAAAACAACACGGGTCTTTCTTTTTCCAATAGTACCTCATTTTCCCAAATTATATAACTTTAAATTCAATCTTACTATGTTTGGTTGGTCTCGGTCCACAGGTGATTCTATATTCTAGAGTACAAACTGTTCAATTTCTGACATCTAGTAGAAACGACACTGTTTATGCTTGACAATTTAAAAACTGAAACTTAAAGCTGAGCAGTTAAAGGATAATTTTATCACCCATATACTATCAAGGAAGCTTTTTAGTAGTGGCTAACTGCCTTCATGCAGTAGATGCTTGTATTAGTCAGTTTTCTGTTGCTGTGATAAAGCACCATGACCAAGGAACTTATAAAAGGAAGAGTTTATTTGAGCTTACGATTGGCGGTTTCAGGTAATTAGAGTCCATTGTGGCGGGAGGCGTGGCGGCTGGAGCTGGAGCAGCAAACCGAGGGTCACATCTCGCAAAGAGCACAGGAAACAGAGAGGGCAACTGTAGATCACGAGGCTTGTTAAGCTCACTAAGCCTACCCCCAGTGACACACTTCCTGCAGCATGGCCACACACCCCAAGACCTCCAAAAACAGCGCCACCAACTGGAGACAAACGTCTGAATACCTAGAGCCTATGGGGGACACACATTCAAACCACCACATTCCACTCCCTGGCCCCCATAGGCTCCTAAACCATAAAGAAATGCAAAATGCTATTTAGTCCTCACCTAAAAGTCCCACAAGTCTTTCCTTGCTCATACATGCCATTTGCAAAGTCCCCAGCTCCAGGTCTCTTCTGAGACTAGGCCAATCTCTTAAACTGTAAGCTCCTGTAAAATCAAAGACAAACATGAACATACTCCCAACATACAGTGGAACTGAAACAACATTCCCATTCCAAAAGGAGGAATAGATGAGTGAGGAAATAATGGACCAAAATAAGACCGAAACCAGCAGGGCAAACGCAAAAGTCCGTAGCTATATTCGACCACTTCTGGTACTTGACTTCCAAAGGGCTTAGATGCTCAGCTCTCCAGCTTTGTTGGCAACATACATCTCTTTCTTAGGCTGGTACCCCTCCCTGTATGCAGCTCTCCTTGGCAAATATCTCACAGGTTTGGCATCTCGAATGTCTTCTTGGGGTCTCCGCTGCCAACCAGGCTTCACTCACAGCTTCACGCAAAGGCCCATCAGGGCCTTCTTTATTCAGGGACACCCCTGCTGTACTCTGCCTGGTCTTTGGCTCTCTGAAACCGTGGAGGAGAACTGATGACCTTCATTCTTCTGCAATTCAATACCTCTAAAGCCAGCACCACATTTGGGTGGGCCATCTGGTTTAGTGGTCCATTCCGAAGATCCTTTGTTCTCTTATGTTGTTTCCTTAGGTGCCAGTCAGTTGACAACCCGATTACCATGCACAAGTACCACCACTTGTCAATCTGTACCACCCAATAAACTAGCTTTCCTTATGTTATGCTTAAATTTCAATTGCAAAGATGGCAGGGTCATAATTCCACCCTGAACAGGTTATAAGTGTCTCATGTGCAATAGCAAAGCATATATATCTAGAGTAGGTGGTAAGTGACATGAGGAACACTTAGTCATTCAGATATCTAATAACCTAATTATGACAAATACCTTATCTCAGTTGCACATTCAAAAGGGAACAAACACAAGTTCGTAGCATAATATATATATATATATATATAATAATATAATATAACAAGACATTTTATTACCAAATAGGACAAAAGTTAATTATCTATTATAATCCACGTTTCATGCAACTGGTCCCGTGGCTCAGCTGATATTTATTACTGATCTTCTTCTACTACCCATCTGTATTATCCTCCCCATCAGCAAGCAACTCTGCATGTCTTGGCTCTGTCCCTGGGGAGTGACCCATACCTTCAATCCCTGAAGGGTCTGGGCAATTTACTGTCCTGCTGGTTTGAGGTTGTTGGTAGTTTCCATTGACCTTACCATAGGACATGTGTAGCACCAGAAAGGCACCCTACAGCATCTCCTCTCAGCATACTTCCTTCCTGCTTCAGACATAATCTCCTTGCCCCCATGTGGATAAGTCCAATTTTCCCCCTGGTGTCTGGATGACAGTCACTCCTCTTACTAGATATTCTCGTTAGCCTGTTGCCTTAAGGGCATGTAGAAAGCCCAAAGAGGCCAGGGGAAGTCTTATCTTCCAGTTCAATGGAACGTTTGCTGTTATCTCCTGGAAAAAGCACTCCCCCTTTGGATCCAAAACTTTAGACCAGCAGAACGCAAGGTGTGGTAAGGAAAAATTTTCCTACTGGGTCACTAGGGGTAGATGTGAGTGGAATCATCTCCATATTCACCCCTTGGTTCCTGGACCATGAATTGTGGCTATAAGAGAAAAGTACATATATGGGCTCTGATTCTAAGCATATACTGCCTAGAGAACCTTGCCCCAGCCCTCAGTGGTATTTCTACCTAATGGTGCGTGTAAACTGTGTCTTCAGAGCGCCACTTTTCCACTCGTTCTTCACCAGTGCCTTCTGGTGGTGCGGGACATGGTAAGACCAGCGGGAATACCATGATCATCGGGCCCACTGTCGTACTTTTTTTCTGTGATAACTTTAGATTTATACTGGAAAAATTTAGATAGACTCTCCACATTGTAAAAAGATTTATTTATTGGTTTTATGATATGCATGTTTTGCCTGCAGATTATACGTGGAGCCAAGGTGCATGCCTCATGCCCCACAGAATCAGAAGAGGGCATTTATGCCCTGGAGTGGATTACAATGCTGTGAACTGTGCTATGTTGGCCTATCTGAAGTAATGAAACGCCAGTTGGTCACCACTATGCAAGAGCAGGCCTAGTGCTTTCTAAAAAAGATTATTCTAGAGATTACGATCTCTCAGCCCATTTGTACTCATCCTCTTGCTTTTTTTTTTTATGGAAAGGCATAACCTACAGGTCAATTTAGCAAGGGCATACCTTTTATTAACAATTATTTCAAGCTTTAAAAAATTTGAATTTTAAACTGGAGTGTGGTGGTACACTCACAGACTCAGGAACGCACGAGGCACAGGCAGATCTCTATGAGATCAAGGACCAGCCTGGGTTACATCACTGAGTTCCAGGCCAGTTGGGGTTACAAGGAGACGCTGTCTCGAAAAGACAAAGTAAATACTAATAAATAAATAAATAAATAAAATAAATAAAATATTTTTTTGTTTTTGTAGAGATCTTTAGAGATCTTTATTCCTAGCACTTTGGAGGAAGAGGCTCTTCTATATATCAAGTTCTAGGAGTTTGAGGATAAGCTGGGCTGAGATGGCACAGTAGTTTTGCAGAGGACCATGGTTTGATCCCTAGGCACCCATGGCGGCTAACGAACCGTCCTGTAACTCCCAATCTCCAGAACTCCGTTCAGGGGAATGCTGCCGACCCTCGTTCGTGAACTGCGCGGCATGTGCAAAGCATGGGTGCACAGACCTGCATGCAGACAGTACATTCATACACATACACACAAAAAAAGTTAGCTACCAATCTAAAAGAACTAGCTTATGGGTTAAGAGCACTAGCTGCTCTTGCAGAAGGACTGGGGTTCAATTCCCAGTACCCACATGGAGGCTAACAACCATCCCTATCTCCAATTCCAGGGGATCCAATGCCCTCTTCTGATTTCTGTGGACATTACATGACATGGGTGTACTTATATACATGCAGGCAATATACTCATATGCATAAAATAAAAATAATAAAAAAGAACAAACTTAGATTGCATGTTTCAGGGAGAGTTTCTTTGCTGGGTACTAACAAGGTAAAATGAAACACTGATGGTATCAGTATGGAGGGAGCTTCATTTCAGTTCAGGAACCAGTGCTGTAGCAGGTACACTGAAGAGAAAGAATCTAGGTCCAAGATGTCTCAATCAAGCTACTGCATCAAACAGCCCAGAAGGCTGCTCATCTCTGTCCTTGCTGTCATGAAATAAAAAAATCCCCATGAAGATCATTTTGTGTTTCATCAAAACTTGTATACCACCCCACCCACAGCTCAGGGATCACTGTGGAAGAGGGCAGACGACTGTAAGAGCCAGGCTGGTGCATGAATGTAGAGAAGCAGTGGCTTACAGACAATGGAAACTTTCACATGTGAACTTGTGGCGATGTTGGCATGAGGCATGGGACCCATGCCTGAGCGTTTTGCTGCATGTTTGAAAGTGTGCCAGTGTCATGCAATGCTCACAGAGGACCGAAGATCAGGGCACTGTATCCCCTGAACTGGAGTTACACATGGTTGTTAGCTGCCACGTAAGTGCTGGGAACTGAACCTGGGTCCTCAGGAAGAGCATCCAATGCTCTGAACTGCTGACCCATTTTTCCAGGCCCCAGCGAGTGGCTAATTTTAAAAACAAGTACGATAAAAGGTTTAGGAAACATCACTCTTTGATTCTAAAGCATTTATAATCAATGTTCACCTTCTACTCCAAAGATGTGTGGAATGTTTCTCAGACTTGCAAACCTCTCCTGTGTATCTAGCTCAGTGGCACAGCACTTGTTTTGCTTGTGTAAACACAAGCACTTGTTTTGTGTTTGAACAAGCACTTGTTTTGGGATTGAACACAGCACTTGTTTTGCTGTGTTCAATCCCCAATGCTTCATCTTTTAATTTTGAAAGAGAACAGCCTGTCCTTTAAGGTTTGTTTGAACTGATCCTCATTTATAGTTGTAAATATACGTGAAAACATACTTTAATAGAGATTTGAACAAACAAATCCTCAAAACAGAAATAATAACTCAAAGTGCTAGTTCTACATGCCAGAAGGGGGGACCTACTAGACACTAGATCTCATATAAAATATCTTACCACCGCTTACTAGATAAAACGAGAAGTTCTCCAGTGATCAAGGCAAAGTGAAGAAGGAAGGCCAAGCAGCCATCCAAGCAGACAGGATCCTCTGTATGGCAGAAAAGCAGATCTCCTATTTTAAGCATATATTTTAACGATTTTAGTTATTTATTTTTTACTTTGTGTTAATGCCTGTATGCATGTATGTGTACAACATGCATGAAGTGTCCAAGGAAGCCAGAAGAGGGCACAGGATCCTCTGGAACTGGAGTTACAGAGCCTATGAGCTGCCACATGGATGGGAAGAACTGAACCCAGGTCCTCTGCAAGAGTGGACTTAACGGATCAGTTATCTCTCCAGCCCCTTAAGCATATATTTTAGAATAACTAGAATAAACAAGAAAGTGCAAGCTTTTTATTTGTTTTAGAATATTTACTGGGTTTTCCTCTTAGGCCCCACTGAAACACCCAATGTACCCCTAGAGTCCTGTTCTTAGTGTTATTTTCTACTCTCTCATTCATGCCTATAGCTTGAAGAATCTGTATATTGGCTGAGTCATGATTTGTTAATTTAAGTTCCAGCATAAATCTCTTTTCTCTCCTAGACCTACAATCCACTTAGAGGTTAGATATTGCTACGTGGCTATTTCTCAGACACAAATTTCCTAAAGGGTATGAAAATCTGCACTTGGCTTATGGAAACATGTTCATTTTTCCTGTGTGTTTTATTATAGCAGGGCAGTACCCAATTTTCTAAGATGAAATCTTTGGAGTCATTTATATTGTTAGATTTTCTTCACATTTACCAAGTCCCTTTGCTTTACTGTTAACTAAGCTCTGGATTTCCTTTTTTCTTAATTTTCAACAACACAGATCTACCCCAGGTAATCATCTCCTTACCATCATGTTTTCCTATTTCCTGCCCACCCCCAAATGTCCCTAAGTTGGCTCAAACAAATCTGACCTGTTGCTGTCCATTGACTCCTAAAATATAAACTGATAAAGGTCAAACTTTCCCATGGTTACAGTCTTGATTTTCACACTGCTTGTTTGTTTGCCCTTCTTCCCTCGAATACTTCATACTTTAGATATAATTAACACAGCATACAACTCAGACACTTGGGTCTTGGTGTTTTCTTTCTTACCCCATAAAAATCTTCCTTCTGCATTGCTCTTTCATTCATTTCCCTCTGCCCTCCTCGTCCTCCTCCTCCTCCTCGTCCTCCTCTTCCTCCTCCTCCTCCTCTTCCTCCTCCTCCTCCTCCTCCTCCTCCTTCTCCTCTTCTTCCTCCTCCTCCTCCTCCTCCTTGTCCTCCTCCTCCTCCTCTTCATTTCTAACCCCTTCTTTTTATTTAAATGTTAAAAATCTTCAGTGGGTTTAGAGGACGCTATAAACTCAGGGTGGGGACTGGATTTAACTCCTGGTTAGGCCCATAGGCACTGGTGAAATTCCATACTTATCAGCAGCTCCAGCTGTTGTTGCAGACCCAGGAGGTGGATCAGTCCTGAACAGGATTAGCACAACTCTCAGGCCTCATCATAAAAGTGAGTCTTTGTGCAATGGACACTGGGTAACACAGAAACTCACAACTGGTCAAAGTATAGAGAATAAGTTACTGTGGAGTGCTCAGCCACAAATAGGACATCTATATTATACTTCTTCAAGGCTCAGAGAACATGGAGGAAGAGGAAGAGGAAAGATTGTAAGAGCCAGTTGCTGTGATAGAGTATCCTAACAAAAACAACTATAAGAGAAAGGGTTTATTTGGCTTACAACTCCAGGTTACAGTCCACCATTGGGGGGAAACTGAAACTAGTCACATTCATAGTCAAAAGCAGAGAAGGCTCGTGTCTCTTCTTTCACACAGACCAGGACCCAAAACCAGAGAATGGTGCAGCCCACTTTTAGTCTAGGTCTTCCTACATCAATAAATACAATCAAGACAATCCCCCACAGATGTGAATATAGGTGAATGTGATTTAGACTGTCCCTCATTAAGACTTTCTTCAGAAGTGATCTGGATTGTGTCATTGACAATAAAAACTAATCACAGACTTCTCAGGAAGGAAATTAGTCAATATCTATTGAAAAATTTAAATGCACATATTTTGACTATTACAATTCTGTATCTAAGAAATTTATGCTTACAGATAATTGGGCAAAAATTATATACAAGGATGTTTACTATAGAACTGGTTGTAAGCATGGTGTGTACAAATGTCAGAATACCATGGAATTGGGGCTGGAGACATGGCCTAGTGGTTAAGAGCACCAACTGCTCTTGCAGAGGACCCGGGTTCGATCCCCAGAACCCTCATGGCGGCTGAGAACAGTCTGTAACTCCAATTCCAGGGGAACTCCAGTTCCAGGGGAATCCAACACCCTCTTCTTTTTTTTTTTTTTTTAATTAATTTATTTTGTATGCGAGGAATGTATTGTCTGATGTAGGTTTGTGCACCAGTGTCGTGCCGTGCAGCGGAGGTCAAGAAGAGGGTGTCGGATTTCCCTAGAACTGGAGGTAAAGGACGGTTCTCAGCCGCCATGTGGGTGCTGGGGATCGAACCCGGGTTCCCTGCAAGGAGCAAGTCAGTGCTTTTAACAGCTTAGGGCCATCTGCCAAGCCCTTTCGGACACCTTTTTTTGACCTCCGCAGCATTGCAGACACGGTGCACAAACTTGCACACAAACAGTACATTCATAAACAAAAAAAAAAAAAAAAAAAAAAAAAAAAAAAATGAAGGGGCTGGAGAGATGGCCGTGGTCAAGAGGGCGGACCGCTCTTACAGAGGGACCCCGGTTCGATCCCCAGTCACCCACATGGCGGCCGTGGCGATGGAGAACCGTCTGAAACTCCAATTCCGGCAGAACTCCAGTCCAGGAAGCCGAAACCTTCTTCTGACTTCTGCAGCAGTGCAGGACATGGGGGCACAGGACTGCATGGCAGGGACAGACAGTCAGACACCATACCGAAAGAATATAAAAACAAATAAATATAAAAATAAGAAAAAAAGAATACCATGGAATTATTAAAAAAAAGGAGGTTTAAATGTATGTGTTGCTTTTTTTTTTTTTTTTGAGACAGGATCTTGTTATATATTTTAGGCTGGCTTAGAACTCTCTACATAGCACAGGCTGGCCTCAAACTCAGGGTCTTTCTGCCTCAGTCTCCTTTCTGAGTATGGGGACTACATGAGTGTGTCACTGCACTGGGTTACTAGTTAATTTGTGAAGAAAAGATACAGAATAATGTGCCTGACTTGCTGACATTAATGGTGTTTACTAAATCCTTCCCTTCAGCATTATTCAGACTCCAGGTCTAGCAATCTTAAAGTCAAAAGCTGAAGAAGGAAGAACTCAGGATTTTTTTTTCTCTTCTTCCTTTTTCTTTTGGTCTTTTTGAGATAGGGTTTCCCTGTAGCCCCTACTGGCCTGGAACTTGCTATATAGATAAGGCTGGCTTTGAATTCACAGACGTCCACCTACCTCTACTTCCCAAGTACTAGAATTAAAGGCTTGTGCTACCACGCCTGGCTTTCTCTTCCATTTTTGAAGTAGGTCACATGAAGCGCTGGCTGGCCTCGAATCTGCTGTATCATTTAGAATGACCTTAAATTCTGATCCTTTTAATCCTCCTGCCTCCACCTCATTTCACAATCATGTACCAATTTTGTTGTTGCCTTTGTCTTGTGGAACTTCCATAGTGTTTTCTACAATGGCTGCAGAAACTTATACTAGGAGATGAATATGCTTATTACCTGGATTTGATCATTACACATTGTACACCTATACTGAATTATCACACCTCACCCTATAAATAAGTACAATTAAAAATGAAAAAAACCTTATAAAACAGAATACTCTGTGGCACATGCCTTTAATCCTAGCACTTGGGAGGCAGAGGCAGGCAGATCTTTGTGAGTTCAAGGCCAGCCTGGTCTACAGAGTGAGTTCCAGGACAGCTGGGGCTATGGGGAGACCCTGTCTCGAAAAGACCCCCCCCCAAATAAAAGAGAATAACTTTCAATCTTTTCTTATCCAAAGTCCCTGCTCTGACCCCTAGGGGAAAAGAAAGTCTGCAGAAACTGCTCATTTACACAATTATTGAGTACTCATTAGGAGCAATGTCACTCAACTTACAGTCTGCTAGGGAGAATGAACATGAATTCGAATAATCACAATATAAAGAGTTACTTTCATTCAAAGTTTCTTTAGTAGCAGCTGAGTATAAAGCCAGCATTAATGACCCTAGTTTCTGGATTTTAGCTGCAAAAATGACAGTCCAACAAGGAAAGGAATGAAAAACGTGGCCCTAACTTAATGAAGGCAGCAGGCAAAAGAACAGAAAACAGTGGGTAGGCTGGCCTCCAGCAAAGTGATGATGACAAAGAGGTAGAGCTCAAAAATTGATGGCACTAGAAATATCCAACATTTTGAATAATAAATGGTATTTTGTAAAAAATCAAGCAAGATATACCCTCAGATTGAGTGATTAAGTGAAATTTATTTATTTATTTATTTATTTTTGGTCTTTTCAAGATCGGGTCTCCCTGTAGCCCCAGCTGTCCTGGAACTCACTCCATAGACCAGACTGGCCGGGAACTCACAAAGATCCGCCTGCTTCGGCCTCCCAAGTGCTAGGATTAATGAATATTTTTTAAAAAATATTTTATTATTTTGTGTGTATGAGTGTACAGCCTGTATATGTGTGAATTGTCGTGCAATGCCACAGAGGTCAGAAGAGGGCGTCGGATTCTCCTGGAACTGGTGTGAAGGATGCTTCTTAGTCATCATATGGGTGCTGGGAATTGAACCTGGGTCCTCTGAGAGAACAGCTGGTACTATTAACTGCTAACCCATCTTTCTAGCCCCAATTAAGTAAACACTCTGATTTTTCTTTAAAAAAGTTTTTATTTTAGTAATTGCATAAGATATACTTATGGCAGCTGAGGATGAGATAAAATCAGTAGTTTTTGTGATCATGTTAGAAGATGAAGTGATGAATCTTTTAATAGATGTGTGGTTCATTTCTTCTAGTACTTTACAATCTAATATTATTCCTATCATTGGTAAGATATAAGTGAGATAATGGATGTCACCTCTTTAACATCTTTTCAGAGAAATTAACCAGGGTATAGAGAAGGCAGAACAGCTCAAGGTCAATTGATAAATCAGTAACAGATTGGTAAAGAACATATATTATGGTTCAAGTCTCCCCCTCTCTCTTCCTTCCTCTCTCCCTCTCTCCCTTAACTTGAATGTGAGAGCTTCCTGCCTCAACTTCCAGAGTGCTGGGATTTTATAGGGTTTCACCACCATGTCTACCCTTCTCATACTTCTAAGTCCTATCTTATGGTAAAATGTTTTTTTCTCTTAAACAGTCTCTAAAGTGTTTTTTTTTTTTTTTTCCCGGTCTTTTTGAGACAGGGTCTTCCTGTAGCTCCAGCTGTCCTGGAACTCACTATGTAGATCAGGTTGGCCTTGAACTCACAAAGATCCTCCTGTCTCTGCCTCTTGAGTGCTAGGATTAAAGGCATGCTCCACCATGCCTGGCTCAGTCTCTAAGTTTTTAATATTTGATGTTAAGTCATATATGACTACGTAGAATTCAATAACCATAAAATGAGTTTAAATAATGAACAAATAGAACTAATTTGTTTCAATAAAGACTGGAGTCTCATTTGTTAGAACAGACTGGGAAAAAGCATTACTAAATTATAGATTTGACCATATTTCCTCCACATTTCTATTTTTCTGTCTTTTCTATACCCTTAAGTTTCTCTGCAATGCAGCTATTTTAATAAACATAACAAATATTTTGTTGGACTTCAGTGAAATAAGCAAAACCATAACTATCATTTTAATCTCTATATTCTACAGGGAATTAAAAATTACAATAAACCCACATAATACCATAGTACACTTAATGGTTATGTGTAAGAAAAAACATTACTGGGGCTGGAGAGATGGCCTAGAGGTTAAGAGCACCGACTGTTCTTACAGAGGACCTGGGTTCGATCCCCAGCACCCACATGGCGGCCGAGAACCGTCTGAAACTCCAATTCCAGGAGAACTCCAGCTCCAGGGGAATCCGAGACCCTCTTCTGACCTCCGCGGCATTGCACGTCACGGGTGCGCAGACTTGCATGCAGGCAGTACTTTCGTACACATACAGAAATAAATAAAAAATTAATAAAAAAATTAAAAAAAATTACTATATAAAAAGACAAATTTAAGTATTAAGAACCACATAAAATGAAAAAAAATCTCTTTAGAAATCTTAACCTTATATTTCATTTAAAAGCTGCTCATTTCTGATATTACCTTTGATTTATTTTAGAACAAGCATCATTAATTCCAAGCAGAATGGGTTAAGGTTGTGAAAAAAACATTTTAAACGAAGCAATGCTATTACACATTCAGTTTCAACTAGTGAAACCAAGGGTTTCTTCCTACCTGCGCATTGGCTTTCCTTCCATGCACCATGAAAAGTACCCTTCACCACGCTAAAGCCGAACCTAAAACAAAAGAAAAGCAATAACTTACTAAAAGCTGTTTCTAGGGCTGGAGAGATAGCCTAGCGGTTAAGAGCACCGACTGCTCTTGCAGAGGACCCGGGTTTGATTCCCAGCACCCACATGGTGGCTAAGAACCGTCTGTAACTCCAATTCCAGGAGAACTCCAGTTCCAGGGGAATCCGAGACCCTCTTCTGACCTCCATGGCAATGCACGACACAGGTGCACAGACCTACATGCAGACAGTACATTCATACACATACAAAAAATAAAAATAAAAAAATAAAAGCTGTTTCTGATTTATCCAGCAACTTTTATAATTATTTCACTCATTTTTATATTTTTTCTTAATTTTATTGAACTTTTGTGCATTTCATGCCCCCCCCCCCTTTTTTTCTTTCTGTGGTTTTTGAGACAGGGTCTCCCTGTAGCCCCAGCTGGCCTGGAACTCGTTCTGTAGACTAGGCTGGCCTTGAACCCACAGAAATCTGCCTGCCTCTGCCTCCCAAGTGCTGGGATTAAAGGCTTGCACCACCATGCCCAGCATACATTTCTTAATCAAATTTAGACCTATTCCCCCTTCCATGCCCCCTACCCTGCCAGAACTTGTGCAATTCTGCCATACATGTCTTTTATCTTTTTCTCAGTCTTTTTAAAAATTTTCGATGCAGAAGTTTACTGTTTGGGGCAGAAGTTTACTGTTTTGGTCAGTTCTTTGAACAAGTCCTTTTTGTTGTTGTTCCCTTTAATTTTATATTGCTCCAAAATATACATATATACATTCCACACATATACCAAAATTTTGACATCTGAAAATAAACTATAGGCTAATTACAAAACATGTTTAGGGATTCAATTTTTTTTGGGGGGGATTCACATTTTAACAGTAGAGTTGCATGCAGGTAAAAGGAAATATTATTTCACATTCCTAAATTACATAGCAATTTGATGTATGTTTTAGTGTACTTTCATTTTAATGCAATAATTTTACATATCAATGTAATGTTTTCGGCAGATGCACAATCAAAAAGCAGTCTAGTGCCTTTAAGATGACTATCCTTAGATGTGGATGGTAAGATGATGTTAACTGTGTTAGTAGTCCTCATTGATAGCTCGGTCTCGGCTCTCTTCAAAATGTGCTTGGAGTCATTTAATTCTTACTTTGCCATCAAGTATACATGCAGGGTAACCACTTGATACCCACAACAATATTACTCTAATCGATCAGATAGGGAGCAAGCAGTTTTAACAACGGTTCTGAACGTTGTTAACTGTTCATAAGTGAAAGGGAGCAAGTGGAGATATTTGCCTTTAAAAACAACTCCACTTCCGACAGCCTCGGCAGCATGAAGAAGGGCTTGGAAAGTATAGTCCCAGACTAACACTCTCACAAAAGCCTTCTTTTAGACCCTGAAATACTGTTAGCCACAAGGATTTGGCCGGCTTCAAACGTTAAAAGGGAAGAGACCGGGCTCGCTCCAGCGGGACTTCAAGTACAGCCCTGGGAAGCAGTCCAGGGTGAGGTGCCTCGGCATCCCCACACAGCACAGCACCCCGCTTCCCCTGCCTTGGACATTGCTGTCTGCCAGCAGGAGCTTAGTCCTCCGCCCCCCAAGGCCCGACCCAGGCGCCCCAACAGTCTCTTTACTGACAGGCGACCGACAACGCACTGCCCCGAGTTGCAGCTCGGCAACTTGGGACCACACACCTGCAAAGCGCTACCTGGGGCTCCTCCCTCGTCCCCTGCTCTAAGGCTTGGACTTACCGGCTTCGACACTTTCTCGTTGGCAGCACCTTCTACTGCCTCCTTTGCCCTCTCCCCTCTGTCTCCACCTCCGGCGCCCCTAGACCAGGCAGGATGCAGCTCTCCGCAGCTATTTCCTTTCCCAGCACCCGCCCCTGTCCAGAAGCAGGAAGTAGTCCTGCTCCTAAATCCTTCCCGCGGAACCGCACAAGTTCTGGCAAGTGGTTCCGGCATGGCTGTCGATACTTGAACCGTGAGAGTGACCAGTTAGTTGATATATTAAAAAACTAGCAGGGCTGGAGAGATGATCTAGCGGTTAAGAGCGCCGACTGTTCTTGCGGAGGACCCGGGTTCGATTCCCCAGCACCCACATGGCGGCTGAGAACCGTTTTTAACTCCAGTTCCAGGGGAATCCAACACCTTCTTCTGACCTCCGCAGCGACACGGGTACACACAAACCTACATTCAGACACAGTCATACACATACAAAAAAAAAAATGTCCACTGATCTTGCAGAGGACCCGGGTAATCCAACACCTTCTTCTGACCTCCGCAGCGACACGGGTACACACAAACCTACATTCAGACACAGTCATACACATACAAAAAAAAAAATGTCCACTGATCTTGCAGAGGACCCGGGTTCGATCCCGAGCACCCACATGGCGGCTCAGAACCGTCTTTGACTCCAGTCCCAGGGGAATCTGGCGCCCTCTTTTGACCTCCGCGGCATTGCACGACACGGGTGCACAGACCTGTATGCAGACAGTACATTCATACACATATAAATAAATAAATAAATAAAAAAGAAAGAAAAACTAGCCTGGCGTGATGGTGCACGTCTTTAATCCTAGCACTCAGGAGGCAGAGGCAGAGGCAGAGGCAGAGGCAGGTGGATCTCTGTGAGTTCAGGGCCAGCCTGGTCTACATAACGAGCTCCAGGCCAGCTGGGACTAAAGGGAGACTCTGTCTCAAAAAGACCAAAAACAAAACAAAACAAAACAAAAAAAAACAACAAAAAAACAAAACCCTAAGGCTTCCTGCTTTGTCCTCCCCTTCCCTCTCCCTTCCCCCCATTTTCATAGCAAAAACAGTAGGAAAATGGGAATTGTCACCGGAAGCTAGGAACTTTGGTTTCTTTATAGCTGATAGGTCTCCTCTGGTACAGTGTTATTCCTAATTGTGGACTGACTTCTTGGCACACGTGTAAGACCCGAATTGAGCCTTACCCTTGAGAGGACACCCCCCCGCCCCCGTGAGAGACTCAGAGACAAGTCTCGCTGCAAAAGCAAGAGGTTTATTACTCCGGTGCACCGGGGTTCACCTGTACAACGGGGAGAGGCGAACCCCAAGCAATCTCTGCATACAGGTTTTATACACTTAGAGCAGGGCAGGAATCGAACCCTAGTCTCCTGCGTGACAGGCGGGGATACACATCATGCCTGGGCCTGCAGGTGGCTTGGGGCCAGGACCCTCAGGGTGGTTCTTCCTGGAATTATAACTGACTGTGGTTTTCTGTTATTTGCTAACCTAGGGAGGGGTTGCTATTTGCTAAACTATTTCGCAAAGTGGAAAATTCCACTGGCCTCTTTCTGTCCCTTCATTCCCCCCTTTTCTAGTAACTGCTCCAATCCATGGCCAAAGAAAATACCCAAAGAGCTCAGGGTCACTTCAAAGAATGTTCTAAATCAACAGTTTAAAATGTAAACATTAGCTGGCTACATGACAGCCTAGTTAGTATTTGCTTGCTTAAAAATATTCCTAAAAAGTCATATATGGTGGCTGCAATCTCAGCACTTGTGAGATGGAGGCAGGAGGATTACCCTGAGTTGGAGGCCAGTCTGGCCTGCATAGCTCCAGGTTATCCTGGACTACAGAGTGAGACCCTGACTCAGACAAACAAAAGCAAAATACTGTGTGTATACATGCAGGGGAGCACATGTGTATGCTCACGTGTGCCAACCTGTGTGGAAGTCCTGGGTCAACCTTTGACATCATTTCCACCCTCCGTTTTGAGACAAAGGCTCTTATTGAATGTGGAGCTGGCTGATTCTTCTAGGCTGGCAGCCCAGCAAGCTCTGGGGATCCACCTGTCTAGAGCCCTGGTCCCGGAGCCACAGGCATGTATGTGCCATCACACGGGTCTTAAGACTGGAACCCAGGCCCTCGTGTGTGAGAAACAAACACTTTGCTGACTGAGCCATTCCCCAGCCCCAACCAAAAACATATTTTTACTATTTTTTTTTTTTTTTTGGTCTGTAGCTCTGGCTGTCCTGGAACTCACTCTGTAGACCAGGCTGGCCTTGAACTCACAGAGATCTGCGTGCCTATGCCTCCCAAGTGCTAGGATTAAAGGCATGCGCCACCACACCCAACATTTATTTATTTCTTTATGTGTATCAATGTACTGTCTGCATGCAAGTTTGTGCACCCATGTCATGCAATGCCACGGAGGTCAGAAGAGGGTGTTGGAGTCCCCTGGAACTGGATGGTTCTCGGCCGCCATGTGGGTGCTGGGGATCGAACCCGGGTCCTCCGTAAGAGCGGTCAGCGCTCTTAACCGCTAGGCCATCTCTCCAGCCCGGCATTAGAATTCTACATCAGGGTGGCAAGAGGGGAAACTGAGGCCTGGAATTTGAGGGATCTGCCCAATTCCTGCTAATGCAGTTTGTACCTGAGGCCCTGCTCCCAGCTTCAGTTAGGATGGAAGTCACCTAATGTAACTAAGTCAGTGCAGGGCAGGCATCCTGTTCTGCTCCTGCAGGCCCCAAACTATGCAGCAGGGCTGGACTCGGGGGACATTGAGGGACATGGGATGACCCATCCATGCAGGGTCATGTAACCCCTGCCCAGGGCTTGTGTCACCCAATGGCACTGCGAGCCTCAGATGGGACAGTAGGCAGCCAGGATGAAGTTTGGAAAGTTTGGAAAGAGACAGCGCCCTTCCACTCCTCCCTCCAGCTCCATCTCCTCCTTTATTAAATCATGAAAGTCACTGCCCTGCCTGGCCCCTCCTACACGCTAGGGATGCCCTGCCTGGCCCCTCCTACATGCTAGGAGATGCCCTGCCTGGCCCCACCTACACACTAGGAGATGCCCTGCCTGGCCCCACCTACACGCTAGGAGATGCCCTGCCTGGCCCCACCTACATGGTAGGAGATGCCCTGCCTGGCCCCCCCTACATGCTAGGAGATGCCCTGCCTGGCCCCACCTACATGCTAGGAGATTCCCTGCCTCGCCCCATCTACAAGCTAGGAGAGGCCCTGCCTGGCCTCTCCTACATGCCAGGAGATGCCCTGCTTGGCCCCACCTATGTGCTAGGAGATAGCATAGACTTTTTCATCATCTTCACATAGATCCTTACTAAAAATACCTTAACATTGTCCACCTTTTTTTTTTCTTTATGGCATCAGATGTGTCCACCTTTTATATCCTTTTATTTTTATTTATTTTTTCTTTGGTCTTTTCTACAGGGTATCCCTGTAGCCCCAGCTGACCTGAAACTCACTCTGTAGACCAGGCTGGCCTTGAACTCACAAAGATCCACCTGCCTCTGCCTCTGCCTCCCAAGTGCTAGGACTAAATGCGTGTGCCACCACGCCTGGCTTATATCCTTTTATTACCTTGAGACATAGCATTTATAAACAGATTAATCCTTAATTGTGCAAATTTACTAAGTAATTAATACTTATTTTCCATGTAATGAGATGGGACAGTTATCTCAAATACACTAGTATAAACTGTGAGATGTTCATGCCAGCTTGGGAGCAGGTTTTGAATGACCAATTTTCTTTGAGTGCTCAGAGGTACTTTACCTAGGCCTGGCAAATGTCCCCACATGTGTAACGTGTGGAAATAAATTGCACCCTAGAACAGAAGTGATTATTCCTTAAAATGAACTTAAAATATAAAGACCAAGGACCATAGTGTAATTTAGCAGTTTTAGCTCACATGACAGTTTACTTGTGAATCAACTTGATATCAAGTAAATCATTAGCATTAGATGCAAGCCTATTCTTTTAAACAGGTCCATAAAACAATTGTTTAACTAGTTTCAAACCCCAAAGTTCAGCACCTTGATGAAAACTCTAAATTACAGATGAAAACTTAAATCAGAGTAAAATATGACTCTTACGTTTATAACAGTCAACATTAACAACACTTTAATCTTCACAATTTATACAGTACTGAGGTTGTCTAGCTGTGAGGCAAATTTTCCTATTTTTAATTTAGGATTAAATTGGGTCAGTTATTTCTGACTCAGAAATTCTACAGTAATGATCTCTACACCTAGATTCTACAGTAATGATCTCTACACCAAAGACCTTGGCTGTGCTAGGATTTAAGACGTGCTAGGATTAAAGGTGTGGCCACCACACCTGGCTAGGGAACTTCCAGGAGTGGCCAGACCAGCAGAGCAGCAGGACACCAGTTCAAACCCTCGGAGGAGGTATGTTTGCTTCCTAAAAGGAGGAAAGGGGGTGGGGGAAACAGATAGGAAACACAATAAAACCCATTAGCTACCCCAGGAAGAGTAGCTCTCCCGCCCTGGAGGCAAGAAGCAGGGCTGGCCCAGGCCATTCTGGTATCAGTTCTCCACCCAAACCAGACCAAGATATCCACATGCCTTTGTCTCCCGAGTGCTGGAAGAGAGTTTGGAAAGATTTTTTTTTAGAGTACCCAAGTTATACCACTAAAATATTTATATTTCTGATTAGGTGTGTCAGAATAAGATTTTACTATGTATGAGGGCTTAAGGCACTTACACCCTCCAAACAGGTTCTTATCCATAAGCTGAACTGAGCTTCCATACTTTAAAGGCTCACACACACATTCAAAACATCAGGAGCCTGGGGCAAGAGGCTGCTCTAACATCTTAAAGTAATCACAATATTTTTTTATTTTTTATTTTTTTGTCTTTTTTGAGACAGGCTCTCCCTGTAGCTCTTCCTGTCCTGGAGATGAGGCTAGCTTTGAACTCACAAAGATCTGCCTGCCTCTTTAAGACCTGAATCGGGCCTTACCCTTCAGAGACCCCTGAGTGAGAGATCAGAGACAAGACTTGATGTAAAAGCAAGAGATTTATTCTTCTGGCACACAGGGGTTCGCCTGTACAACGGGAAGAGGCGAACCCCAAGCAATCTCTGCATACAGTTTTTATACACTTAGAGCAGGGCAGGTTACAGTAACAGCAACAGGGTATCTTTCTATTGGCTTGCTGGGGTGACCTTTACAGAGATTGGCTGGTTGCAGATGAGGTGGTACTCAGCATGCTTGGGTCTTCGGGTGGCTTAGGGCCAGGGACCTCAGGGTGGTTCTTCCTGGAATTATAACTGACAGTGGTTTCCTGTTATCTGCTGGCCTAGGGAGGGGTTGCTATAGTTATTTTGCAAAGTGAAAATTCCACTGACCTCTTTCTGTCCCTTCATTCCCCCCCTTTTCTAGTAACTGCTCTAAACCTGGAGCAGTGAATCAACCAACCAACCCTCATGTTCTCTGGTGAAGTCTGAGTTTTGAGGGGTTTTTGGTCTTTTGGACTTTCCAATGTGGATGGGCCTGCTGGTGACACCATGGATTTTACATGGGAGGTGTGGATCCAAGCTGTGATCCCATCAACATTGATGGTGGTGGAAGTGGTCAGGAGCACGATGTACCGTCCTTTCCACCTGGGCTCCAGCAAGTCCACCTGATGACTCCACACATACACCCTATCCCCAACCTGGAACCCGTGGGGTGTCTCCAGAGTCCCTGGGGGATAGAGAGCAGATAACTTGAACCAGATGTCTCTCCGAACCTCCTGTAATGCCACCAATCAGGCAATCACATCTCTATCATGGGTTCGGGTGATCTCAAAAATTGGGTCCAGAGGAAACCAAGGGGGCAGGGGACCCATAGAGGATTTCATAGGGGGAGGGGTAAGCACAAGTTTGTAAGGGGTATTCCTGACCCTAAAGAGGGCCAGTGGAAGGAGCACCACCCAGTCTGTGCCAGTCTCTAAGGTCAATTTACTTAAGGTCTCTTTTAGGGTTCTAGTCATTCTCTCTACCTGCCCTGAGCTTTGGGGATGGTTCACACAATGGAGCTTCCAATCTGGCCCCAGAATATTGGCTAGTCCCTAGCTTACCTGAGAGATAAAGGCTGGGCCATTATCAGACCCTATTTCCTTGGGTACTCCAAACCTCGGGAGAATCTTCTCTAGTATCTTCTTGGCCACTATCGCTGCAGTTTCCTGCTTCATAGGGAAAGCCTCAACCCATCCAGAGAAAGTGTCTACAAAGACTAGTAAATACTTATACCCATATTTACCTGGCTTCACTTCAGTGAAGTTGACCTCCCAGAAAACTCCTGGTCTATTTCCCCTAATCTTTTTTCCTTTTCTTGTTTAGTCTTGCAGGCATTGACTTGTTGACAAACCTGGCACTGTCTCACTACATCATCAGCTATATTTCTCAAGTCCATAACAAACATCTGAGATCCTTTCACTGCCTCTATTAACTTTCTACTACCTAGATGGTTCCACTGGTGCATGTGCTTGATCAAGTCCACCGCCTGGCACCTGGGGAGGATAGTTTCTCCTTTCAGGGTACACCATTGTCCCTTCTCTTTCAGGTAGTAGTTTGTGGGGTACCCAGTAATTTGGGCCACTTCCTTGGCCATATATTCTAGGCAAGGCCAACCCTTAGTCCAGTCCAAAGTCTGTCCTGGATCTTGCTCCACCTGTACCAGCACATGAGGCGCCTCCTGTAGGTCCACCTGGCATGTGACCTGATCAGCCATATTATTTCCCATAGAAATAGGATCCCTTCCTTTTTGATGCCCAGGGCAATGTATGATACTGACCTTCTTTGGCAGGTGTAGAGCCTTGAGGAGGGGTAGGATTTCTGATTTGTTTTTAATTTCCTTCCCCTCCGAGGTCAGGAGGCTGCGCTGTTGGTAATTGGCCCTGTGTATGTGTATATATGTTGGAGGCATACCTGCTATCTGTATATATGTTGACCTTTTTGTCATTTCCCAGTGTTAAGTCTTGAGTCAAGGTGATCAGTTCAGCTTTCTGGGCAGATGTTCCCAGGGGTAGGGGGTCCACCCATATGGAGTTGAGCCCATAGACTACTGCGGCCCCAGCCCAGCGTTTGTTTCCCTCGAGGTAACTGCTCCTGTCTGTATACCAAATGACCTCGGCATCCGGCAGGGGCTGGTCCTTTAAGTCTTTCCTCCATCCGTGCATCTTGGTGAGGACTTGCTGGCACTCATGATCAGGTGGATCCAGGTCTGTGTCTGGGAGCAGGGAGGCCGGGTTGAGGCCGGCTGGTGGGGTAAAGGTGATCCTATCTAAGTTTAGTAACAGAATCTGTGTCCTGTCCCACAGGTCAGTCAATGGGGTCCTGGAAGAGGAGTGAGGGGAAGGGGCAAGAGACGCAAGGAATGGAGACAGGACAGGTTCTTATCAAGTCTCATTTATTGTAGGAACACAAGTAGAATATAAAGGGCAGGGAATGAGGAAGCATTGCCAAACCACAGGCACCTCAGTGCTTACATATTGGAAAGAATGTGCAGAAACAGATCTTTACTTGAGGCAAACATTTGCAACACCTCCTGTGATAAGTCACAATGGACTTCAACCTCCTCATGACTATTTCAGTGCTGGGAAGCTGCTAGTGGAAAATTACTAGATGGCTAAACTCATCCAAGAGCCCCACAGGTCCCCCTTTTTTGTTATTACATTAAAAAAAAAAGAGACTGAAGTTGTGCCTGTCTTAGGTTAGAATACACCCAGACACCCTCCTTAGTTGTCATTGGGTAGGTGACCTCCAGCGACATCCCCCCGTCTTAGCTTGGTAGGGTAGGCTAGCCTGGGCCTATGATTCCATTACCCATCTTTGGCAAAGCAACTTAGCAAGCCATATCATCATAGGTACGGGTCTCAGTATAAGAAGAAGAAAAATCCTCCATAAGCAATTGTTGGTAATGGACCTGGAGAGGTTTGGCTTGAATAGCCTCGATTTGGGATCTGATAAATGCCATCAATTTATTAAGTAGCATTGGACGCAGAGATATCACGAGGAGGAGCCCAAGTAAAGGACCGAGAATGGTAAGCAAAAGAGTGGTCAGCCAAGGAGATGTATTAAACCAATTGCTGAACCAGCCTTGTTCTTTTTCCCTTTGTAACTTTCTATGTTGTAAACCTTCTTACTTTTTGTAGGGAATCTTTAACCACACCAGAATGATCAGCATAGAAGCAACACTCTTCTTTTAGGGCAGCACACAAACCTCCCTGTTGTAATAGTAACAGATCTAGGCCTCTACGATTTTGCAGGACAACCTCAGCTAATGAGGATAGTTAGATGAAGGTACCCACCCCTCAGCAGAGGTCTCACAACCCCAGTAAGCACAATAATAATCACTGTGTCCCCCACATCCCCTCCCCCAGCTGTTAACTGCAGGGCAGGCATAACTCGAACTCACAAAGATCCGCCTGCCTCTGCCTCCCAAGTGAAACCAGTCTTTTTTAACATGCTTATTGCCAAATTTGTATGGCATCCAGGATGGCCATGTGGGAGGGCCTTGTCATTAGTAAACTTGCTTGATTCAGGATCCTGGGAGAGCAGGTAACATATGTCTACTTTCAGTGAAGGCCACCAGGTACCTCGAGGGTGAGTTCCGCTGACTTGGGTCATCACAGACCAAGAGCATGGTGCAATGATTTGCCAGGTTATCTTCCAAGGCTCATGGATATTGGAGGTTGGGAACTCCCAGGGTGTGCAACTGCTGAGTAGGAGGCTCACGATCAGGAAATACAACATCTTGTACTGCCTGTGAACCAAAAAAGTTAGATTTATCTCAGGAATGGGAGTCATTCCTGGATGATTGGTTAATCTGTTTTATTAATCTCTCAGGCAGCCATCTGGCTGAATCAGCTTCTTTTGAGTAATGCATACTGATGCTCGTCCCCAAATAAGGACTGGATCAGGTCCATTCCATTTGTTAATAAGAGGATCTTTCCATGTGACTGAGGCATAATGTTCTTTTGTTGTGGACTTCCAAAATCTTTCTGCAGCCGTGCGTCCATCACAGTCCAAGGTTAAAAAATTTAAAATTAAGAGTGTATGATTAAGAATGTTACATGGGGACCCTTTGGTAGGGTACCATTCCCCCTTTTTAACTTTTTCAAAATAGGATTTGAGTGTCTGATGAGCTCTTTCAACTACGCCTTGTTCTTGGGGGTTGTAAGGAATGCCTGTTTTTAAATTAATAGCTAATTTTTTACAGAAAGTTTTGAAAGAGGTACTAGAGTATCCTGGGCCATTGTCAGTTTTGATGGTGGTAGGAATGCCTAGGGCAGGAAAGGTTTGTAGAAGGTGTATAATGACATTTTTGTAGCTTCTCCTGGTTGGAAAGTAGCAAAGATGAAGCCACTAAATGTATCAATACAGACATGAACATATTTTAATTTTCCAAATTCAGGATAATGAGTGACATCCATCTGCCATAAGGCATTGGGTACGAGACCTCTAGGGTTTACACCTAGGTGTAAAACAGGAGAGTGAGTGACACAAGTTGAACAATTTTTGACAATGTCTCTAGCTTGTTCTTTGGTTATTTTGAATAATAAACGAAGGGTGTGAGCATTAAGATGATGTAGAGAATGAGCTTGAATTGCTAGGTCAATGGGAGACATGGATTGAGAGATCATAACTAATCAAGTGGCGAGATCTGCTTTATCATTGCCCATGGACAGTGGTCCAGGTAACCCTGAATGAGCCCTTAAGTGTCCTAAATAAAATTTGTGCTGTCTATGGATGACGAGAGTCCTACACTGTTCAAAGAGCTGAGCAGTGGTAGAGGTATGTTTTAGCTGACTGGCTGTTTCTAGATAAGGAATGGACAGAGCCAAGTAAGTGCTATCAGTGTAAATATTTAGTGGTGAATGAGGGAAGGCCTGGAAAACAGCTAGGGGTGCATAGAGCTCTATTAATTGGGCAGATTTGGAGGGAGTAGTAAAAGAAGCAGTTTTATCTTGATAATGATAAGCAGCATGGTCTGATGAGGACCCATCTGTAAATAGGAGTAAAGCATTTGGGAGAGGCTCAGAGGAGGTAACTTTTGGAAATATAAACTCATGTCTGTTGCAGAACTGTATAAACTTATCAGGGGGGTAATGGTTATCTAAATTCCCGAGAATGATGCATGAGCTATAAGCCATTCTTCAGTGGTTTGTAACAGCTAATCTATTTGAATTTTGGTATACAGCTGTACAATATTTTCTGGATCTTTACCAAAATATTTTCTACTGGTTTCCCGGCCAAGTCGGATAAGGTCATCAACTGAGGTATAGTAGGGATAAATGACTTTTTTGGGGGAAGAGTGCAAATGTACCCACATGATGGGCGCAGACTGCCAGAACACTGCAATGGGAGAGTATAGAGTGTTGAAAATTAAATAAGACAAGGGCTTAGAATAGACAATATTAGTGACAAATTGTGAGTCTATGGCAGCAGCTACCGTTTGCAGGGCTAGTTGTTCTTCATTAGTCAGGGTCCTAGGGGACTGGGGGTCAGAATCACCTCTAAGAATGTCAAATAACGGTTTCAATTCTCCAGTGGTAAGTTTGAGATAGGAGATATCAATTGGCTCAGACCCTAACAGCTTTTGGAAATCATTGAGCATTTTAAGATGATCTGTCCTAAAGGAGGTCTTAGCACTAGTTATTTTTCTGCCATGAATATGGAAACCAAGATATGTATAAGGATCTTGGAGTTGGATTTTATCTGGGGCAATTTGTAGGCCTGCTTGGCTTAAAGCTTCTTGCATATCCTTAAAGCAACTGAGAACTTGTTGACTTTGGGATACTGCTAATAGTATATCATCCATGTAATGTATTATGTAGATGTTAGGCCAGACATTTCTGACCTGTTGAATGGCAGTGGCCACAAATTTTTGGCATAAAGTGGGACTATTGGTCATGCCTTGTGGCAACACTCACCATTGATATCTTTTCATGGGTTCTTTAAAATTAATAGAGGGTACTGAAAAAGCAAATCTTTCTCAATCACCTTTATGCAAGGGGATAGAGAAAAAGCAATCCTTTAAGTCAATGACAATTTTGTAATAATCTAAAGGAACAGCTACTGGGGATGGGAGGCCAGGCTAAAGAGCTCCCATAAGTACCATATAGTCTGATTAACTGCTCTCAGATCCTGTAACAGCCTCCATTTTCCTGATTTTTTCTTGATGACAAAAATGGGCATATTCCATGGGGAGTTACTAGGTTCAAGATGTCCTGCCACAAGTTGTTCCTGCACTAACAACCGGGCTGCCTGTAACTTTTCTTGGGCAAGGGGCCATTGATCTACCCAGACAGGTAGACTGTCTTTCCAAGTAATGGGATCAGCGGTAATGACTGGGTGTGCAGAGGATACAATGGCCTCCATTAGGGGTGTCCTAGGCCTTGCCTATGAGGACTTTGAACAGGCTGAATTGGCTGTATCATTCCTTGAAAATGTTTTCCTAATCCTTGACCCAGGGAGTACCCAAGGTTTAACAACTGGATCGTAACGGTATCATTAGGACTTAGCATAAAAAGGCTCATTTGAGATAACAAGTCTCTTCACCAGCGGTTAATGGGGAGGCCAGGTAAGATATATGGTTTGATTTGACCTGTATTGCCCTCTTTATCTTTCCAATTTAATAGTCTGGAGCTCTGTTTAGGGTTTTGGCTTTGTCCAATACCTTGTAGGTGGGTGATTGCAGGATTTGATTCCCAACTTTTTGGCCAATCTTTTTCTTTTATGATGGTTACATCAGCACCAGTATTTATTAAACCTTGAAAGGCTTTTTCTTCTATCCATAGGGTGAGAAGGGGCTTTTCTTTACCTAACGCCTGAATCCAATAGGCGTCTGAAGACCCAAAGTCGTTATTACCTCTATGCATATTTTTTGCCCGATTGCCAGTATTAACCATAGGCAGTATAATTAGCTGAGCAATGCGCTGTTCTGCTGGAATGGTGACAATGTTATGAAGGGCTTTGGCCATGATTTTTATTTCTCCTGTATAGTCATTGTCTATGACCCCTGGGAATACTTGTAATCCTTCCATAGTACTGCTTCTTCTACCTAATAGGAGCCCAAAAGTCCCTTTGGGGAGGGGGCCAAAAACACCTGTGGCTAAACTTTGGGGTCCCATATCGGGAGTTAATATTGTGTAGGCAGTGGAACTGAGGTCCAGTCCAGCACTTCCTGGTGTGGCTCGGTAGAGGGAACAAATGTATTGTTGTCCCTGTTTTTGTTGGAAGGCATGTTGACTGCCCCATATACCTGACTGGGCTGTTGATTGAACCAGGGCCTGGGGCGGGTCCCTGCGCCATTTCCCAAAAGCAGAGGCAGAAGTTTTCCTTGATTGGCAAAATAAATGCCGATCCAAAACAGACAATGTTTTCCTCTTTTGCAATGAGGGCATAAGTCTGGCATCGTGTGGGCATTGAGAGGGCACTCTTTAGCTTCATTTTTACAATTGTGCGCAAAATGGCCAATTTTGCCACTTTTAAAACAATTGCCCTTTTTGTGGCGAAAATTTCTTGAACTGTGAGGCCTTTTAGGGCCTTGGTCATGGCCACACCCTGATTATACAAAGGGCCAATGTCAGCACAAAGCCTACTGTATCCAGAGAGATCGGTCTTTTTTTGATATGGTTGAATGGCCGCTTGACAGGCAGCATTTGCATTTTCATAAGCTAACTGTTGGACATAATCAATGCCGGCCCCCGTGTTACCAAAAATGCATGATGCAGTGGTCAGCAGTCTATTAACAAATTCTTGAAAGGTCTCATCAGCTCCTTGTCTGACCATGGTGAGGGAAGTACCCATCTCCCCTTTATTAGGGAGTTTTTGCGAAGCCTTAAGGGTGGCAGTGAGGATCTGAGACAACAGTCCCGGATCATACTGGATCTGAACAGCTCGGCCTGCATATTGCCCTTCACCTATGAGCATATCATAAGTCCAATTATTATTAGCCTGTACGTTTCGGTGCGCGGTTTCCCTGCATGACTCATGGAATTCTGATTTCCATAATAGATAGTCTCCTCCACTGAGTACTGCTTTAGTGGTCTTATACCAGTCTTCAGGGGTCAGCCATAATTCACTGATATTTTCAACCATAGTCATAGTAAAAGGTGCTAGGGGGCCGTATTGAGAAACAGCAGTTTTTAACTCTTTTAATGTTTTGAATTCTAAATTTTGATATACACGTTCTCGCTGTGCTTCTTGGCCCTCTCATTCAACAATGCGTTCCATTACCAGGGACGCACTTGGGGGTCCTGCTAAGGGCTTCATCATAGGCTTTAAAGGTGGAGGTTGTATGGGGGTGGGCTTTATAGGATCTGTGTCATTTAGACCAGTACAGAGCCTGTTTAATGGAATAATTAACTCTTAATGTTCTTGTTCTAATTGTATTTGTTTTTTAAGGGAGAGAATTTTTTGTTGGAGCTCTTTTTGGGGGTCAGCTGCAAGCATCAGAAACGGGTCCTTAGTGAGTTCATATGGAGGGGGTCTTTGGAATGGAGGCCAATCTTTATTTTTATATTTAGCGGCTTCCTCTAACTCCTCTTGATTGGAAGGATTGAGGGCCTCAGGGCCCTCTTTAAGCAAGCTGAGATCGGGGTAAATTTTTTGTGGTTCATTATGCAAAGAAGAACGGCACTGTCCTTTTTCAGAGGGATCACAGCCTGAATTTTCTAAGCTAACAGACTCGTTTTCATAATGAATAGTGGCTGGGTCCTCCTTATGTGGGGGTTGGGATGAGTTGTGGGACAACACAGGCTTTTTGAAGAGCCTATGTCCCTCCTCAACTGCTGTTACTGTTGTAGACTGGGTATTTAAAATATCATTAATCAAACTCCAATAGAAAAAGGCAGTGACAGGAATCTTTTTGGGCCCCATGGTTTTAAAATAATCTTGAAAAGCGTCCCCTACTCTTTTCCAAATTTTAATATCTATTATTCCTTCTTGGGGGAACCAGGGACAAATGTCCTTAACGAAATCAAAAAAATTAAGGAGATGCTGTATCTTAACCTTTACCCCTCACTTCTTGTGGGTCTGTTTCAATTGTTCAACATACAACTGATGCTGACTTAATTCTTGCCCCATTTTAACACAGCACTTACCTCAGTTTATGCAGCGGCAGGCTCCCGCGATGCACACTGAAACTAAAGAATCTTCTCATGCTGGCCTTTCACTGAGTCCCCTTCATGGGGTCCTCTATGCTTTGAGTCCACGTTGGGTGCCACGTGACCCATCCCGTGGGTCAGTCAACGGGGTCCTGGAAGAGAAGGAGTGAGGGGAAGGGGCAAGAGACACAAGGAATGGAGACAAGACAGGTTCTGATCAAGTATCGTTTATTGTAGGAACACAAGTAGAATATAAAGGGCAGGGAATGAGGAAGCATTGCCAAACCACAGGCACCTCAGTGCTTACATTTTGGAAAGAATGTGCAGATACAAATGTTTACTTAAGGCAAACATTTGCAACACCTCCTGTGATAAGTCACAATGGACTTCAACCTCCTCGTGACTATTTCAGTGCTGGGAAGCTGCTAGTGGAAAATTACTAGATGGCTAAACTTGTCCGAGAGCCCCAAAAGTCTGATAATGAGTCATTCTGGCATTGGTCAGCCACCAATCTGGAAGCTGTCTAATGATGCTGTCCATAGCATGGGATGCAGTGACAGCCAAATCCTGGCCCATAGTCAACTTATTGGCATCTTTATCCAGGGTGACTACTGCCGCGATGATACAGAGGCAAGCAGGCCACCTGGCTGCCACCAGATCCAATTTTTTGGACAAGTATGCCACCAGACTCTTCCATGGCCCCAGTTTTTGGGTTAACACCCCTCTTGCCACTCCCTTGTGTTCATCCACATACAGATGGAATGGTTTGGTGACATCTGGACACCAAAGCTCATTTGATAGCCTCAAAGGCTCATTGTTCCTCCTCTCCCCAGGTAAAGAGTCCCCATTCTTGGTAAGGGGGTACAGGGGGGCAGCCATTTCTGCAAACCCTGGGACCCAGAGGCAACAGAACCCGGCTGTGCCTAGGAATTCCCAGACCTGCTTAGGGGTCGTTGGCTCTGGGATATGGAGGATGGTTTCTTTTTGGGTTTCTGAGAGCCATCTCTTCCCATCCAGAAGCATATACCCCAGATAGATTACCTGTTGCTGACAGATTTGGGCTTTCTTGGCCGAGGCCCAATACCCCAAGTCTCCAAGGGTAATAAGCAGGTCCTTTTTTCCCTGTAGGCACTCCTCCTCCATCACAGCTGCAATTAGGAAGTCATCTACACACTGTAAGAGAGTTACTTGGGGGTTGCTTTCCCGGAAGGGGGTCAGGTCCCGGTGCAGAGCCTCGTTGAATATCATAGGTGAGTTCTTGAATCCTTGAGGCAATTGGTTCCTTGTCAGCTGGCCTGTCAGCCTGGAGTCGGGGTCATTCCACTCGAAAGCAAAATATTCCTGGCTCTTCAGGGTCAATGGGAGGTAGAAGAATGCGTCCTTGAGGTCCAGCACAGTGTACCAGGTTCTTGGTGACAGGGCACTTAGTAGGGTGTATGGGTTGGGCACAGTGGATGCAGATCAGTTACCCTTGGTTGACCTCCCGGAGGTCTTGTACAGGCAATAGTTCTGGTTTCCCGGCTTCCTTACTGGCAGAAGGGTGATGTTCCAGGCACACTGGCATCTCTGGAGGACCCCCAGCTGTAAGAGTCTATTTATATGGGGTCGGATCCCTTCCCAGGCTGCTCGAGGCATTGGGTAGTGGTGTACCACCACTGGGGTGGCCTGTGCTTTTAGCTCAACATGGATGGGGAGTTGGAACTCCCTAGCCCTGCTGTTTCTGCCCATGCTTGGGGAAAGGTCTTGAGCCATTTGATGCCCTTCGGTAGGTCTTTGTTCTCTTTCTCAAGTAGTTTGTATTCAAAATCCCTACCCAGTTAGGGTAAGGATGCAGAGCAGTTCCCCTTCTTTTCTGTCCAGGTGGCGCCCATACACCACCTTTATTTTCTTGGACCACAGTGGTTAAGATCTTCTGCAAGTTTTGATTCTGACGTCTCTCCTTTTTTAACTCGTTTTCCTCCTCCTCCTTCTTTCTACATTCCTTTTTCTTCCTCAGTTTCCCTGTTATGGTACACCTTCCCTGCTGCCTGGACCAGTTCTGAGGGTCTTATCCTGCAGTCCCTCCATTCTCTGTAACTTCCTCTTAATATCAGTACTAGCCTGATCTATAAAGGCCATGGTGACGGTGGCCTTGTGCTCCTGAGATTCTGGGTCATAAGGAGTATACTGGAGGAATGCTTCCAGCAGCCACTCTAGAAAGGCCGCCAGTGATTCCTTGGGACCCTGTCTAATTTCCCTTACCTTAGTCAAATTGGTGGGCCGCCTTGTGGCTCCTTTGAGACCTGCCAACAGAGCCTGGCGGTAGACCTTCAGGTGCTCCTTACCTTCAGGAGAATTAAAGTCCCAGTTGGGCCTTCTAAGTGGGAACCCATCATTTATGTCTGCTGGGTTCTGGGTCGGGGTCCCGCTGTCTCCCACACATTTTTCCAGGCTTCCGGGAGAATCCGCTCCCTCTCCTCAGTGGTAAAGGGGATGTGGAGGAGCTGCTGGCAATCATCCCAGGTAGGCTGGTGGGTAAAAGGACAGATTCTAGGAGGGTAGTGAGGCCCTTTGGGTNAGGTTTGATCTTTTCATAGTGTCCCACAGTTCCTGGTTGTTCCACTTTTGTGTATTTTTAAATTTTTCATAATCTTTACTTGAGGTTTTTAGTTGTTCCGTGTTATCTTCCAGGTCTGATATTCTTTGTTCTGCTTCCTCCATTCTACTTCTGAGGCTTTTTCCATTCATTTCCTCTTCATTGGATGAGTCTTTGATTTCCTTTTTCAATTCCTCTTCTGATTTCTTTAGTATTTCCACTTCCTTTTGGAGCTCTTCCTGTAGCTCTTTGCTTCACTGGTTGGTTTCCTTATGTTTTCAACATGGGATCTTTCAGTTTCCACTTCCTTCCAGAGTTTGTCATTCTCTCTCTAGGTCCTTCTTGAGTTCTTCATTCTCTTTTCTTAATTCTTTGATTTGCTCTTTATAATCTTGTACTTCTTTAAGTATGTTCACAATTGTACTTCTAATGTCTGTTTCTTGGGCCATCAGGGGGATCCCACTGTAGAAATCTTCCACAGGGTTGGTAGAGCTTGTTATGGGATTATCCTTCACCTTTCCTATGTTGTCTCTTCTTCATATCCCTGGCATATGGGCTTCTCCTTGCCTATATTCCAATGCAAATCCCAAATGCCTCTTCACTGTGTTGAAGGCTTGCTTTGCTTGCCTCCTTCAGATGTCTTCCTTGTTTGTTTGATTGATTTGTTTTTCTCCTTCATTCCTTGCTTATGGAGTGTTGACTTCTCTAAGCTCTAGGCTTTCTACTGGAAGTCCAACTCACTCTTGCCTTTCTGTTATGAAGGTTCTCCAAAGAATCCACTTGGACACTCCTTCCTTCAGCAATCCAAGCTGGTGGGGGTGGGGGGAGAGTTGCTGTTTAGCCTGCACCCCTGCATCTGTGCTTCAGGTGGTCTTGGGAGATCTCCCATCTCAAGACTCACACAAACCCACCTTTTATTTTTATTATTTTTTTAAATTTTATTTATTTTTGTATGTGTATGAGTGTACTGTCTGCATGTAGGTCTGTGAATCTGTGTCATGCAATGCTGCAGAGGTCAGAAGAGGGTCGTCTTGGATTCCCCTGGAACTGGAGTTCTCCTGGAATTGGAGTTTCAGACGGTTCTTAGCTGCCATGTGGGTGCTGGGGATCGAACCCAGGTCCTCTGCAAGAGCAGTCGGTGCTCTTAACCACTAGGCCATCTCTCCAGCCCCAAACCCACCTTTTTTACCAGATGGGAGGACAACTCCGCCCCACAGCCACAAAAGCCAATCAAGCCAAAGACAACTAAATTAAATCAAACAACAATCCACCTTGCTGAAGCACCCACTCCTACCTGTGCTTCAGGTGGTCTTGGGAGATCCCCTAGAACTCTTTTTTTTTAAAAAAATTGTTTTTATTTTTATGTGTATGAATGTATGTGTATGTATGTCAGTAGGTGCACCTATGTTGGGCAATGCCTGCAGAGGTCAGAAGAGGGCATTGGATCCTCTGGAATTGGATTTACAGATGGTTTTTAGCTTCCATGTGGGTGCTGGGAATCAAACCTGGGTCCTCTACAAGAGCAGTCAGTACTCTTAATTACCAAGCCATCTCTCCAGTACTCTAGAGTAAGAACCCTTTTTAAAAAACTATTTTATTATTTTTAATGTGTATGAGTATACTGCCTGCATGTTTGTAACTGCACCTGTGTTGTACATTGCCTTCAGAGGGCAGAAGAGGGTGTTGGATCCCATGGAACCAGAGTTACAGAGGGTTGTTACCTGCCATGTGAGTGCTGGGCATCAAACCCAGGTCCTCTACAAGATCAGTCAGTGCTCATAACCATTGACCTATCTCTCCAGCACCCAGGAGCAAACACTCAACTACCCAGCCATCTCCCCAGTGCACCCCCACCCCCTTTAAGGCCTCTTTCTTCAGTCTGTTTTCATAGTTATCTTTAATCATTCTGTAAAAGCTTATGTCTCCTGGTTCTTAGTTGCTTTACTCAGTTGTAGTATTTGCAGTATAAATATCTTCTAGAATAGGAATGATCTCTTTTACACTTGTTTTGTGATCAGTTCATATTAAAGGTATACTTGTTTTACCATTTACAATATATGTTCTACATTGGTGGTGATTTTTGGTGCCTAAGAAAAGGATTGGCACAAACTACATGCTAATTAAATATTTGCTGAGTGAATGTCAGCTTCCTACTGAGTTTCCGAAATGGAATTCTGATAGACTATGTGTGAGCTGCAGAGAAAAACATAACATGAGTGGCTGGTTTGCTTTTGTTATTTGCTCATTGGATTTTTTTTAAGCATTGCCTTAGGCAAATTTGCATCTAACAAATTAGCCTTCCAGAAACAACCTTACTATACAATAGAGACTGTTCTTCACTTACTTGTTGCTTGGGGCTAATAGGCTGAGTTGTTTTGCATTAAATATGTATCTTTTGATCTAAAAAAAAAAAAAAGAAAACATGTGATGATTGACATTGAAAAGCTGTCAACTTCTTGGGACTGAGATACAGATACACAAATTAGTACAGCATTATTTCTGGGTAAGTATGGGTCATGCTCCAGTAGACTGACGCCAGAATCAGTACTAAGGTTCACCTCACACCGTGTAGGGGAAGTACCATTTGGCTGGCTAAGGGCCTTTGCAAAATAAAAAGGCCAAGAAACTGTGGATTCTGTCCTCCTCTCCTTTCTCCTGTTTCCTCTGTCTCCTGTCCCCAGTTGCCTTGTCATTAACAATGTGGGAAACCTAGATGGACATGTCACATTTGTGTCTTTCCACAAAGTCAGTTTCATTGGTCATAATTTGCTAAGTACTCAGGAATCCCTTGAGAGCAACTGGAAGCAAATGTAGGTAGAACTGGCTTGCCGGGCAGGAAGAGTGATATTTCTAGAGACACTTCTGTTTCCCACCAAGCTGTCTAGACAGGAGAAACAATGGACCCACAGGAGTTGGAAGTACCCCAGCAGTCTCATGTTGGGAAAAGAAGTGTGTGTGTGTGTGTGTGTGTGTGTGTGTGTGTGTGTGTGTATCTGTGTCTGTGTCTGTGTCTGTGTCTGTGTAGGGGGAAGGGGAGAGTGGAGGACGCCAAATAAAGCTTGGGCCAGCCAGAGAAATGTTTCTTCATAAAGAAAATTTCTAAGTAGTCAGATCAGACCAACTTTCAGGGAAGTGGAGCCTTGAGGGGTCAGTGTTAGTTATGCATAATTCTAGCCCTCTACTTAAACCTAAACTTCATGCTAGGACCCGAAAGATGGACTGGGGAGGGGGTGTCACTGGGTCTCTTTGTCCTTCCCTCTTCCCAATGTGGCCTCATGGAATTAATCTTCACTATTAATTTTGCTCTTTTAGTTAGCTTATTGAGAACAGGTGGCTGAACCTGGCTTATTGGGGTACAGGCTGTGACCTTAATGCCAGTAATACAGTTTCTTTTATTCCAGTCCTAATTATTAGCTCTCAGATCACACATTACATATTACATAGTAACTCAATTAATCTATGTATGCATATATATGTCTATCTTTATGTTATAGAAGCAACTATAGAGTTAAAGAGGCCATGGCAGAGTTCATGGAATTTCAGAGACTGAACAGAATGCAAAGGCAGACTCTACAGGAATAAGATGACAAACCTTTGGAGTCTGCTGGTCTGCTAACTGCAGACAGGCTGCAGGTCAGAGTTGAGCCAAGCATCAGGGTCAAGTTCAGCTGTAGAAGTAAGTAAGGTTCAGGACCATGAAGGCCTAGGGATGAAGGGACTGGATCCAGATGAGCAGGTAGACAAATGGACGGCAGGCCCAAGCAGGTGAATAGGGAGGCAGATGAAGAATCCACTCACCAAGGCTACCCACCTACAGTCACCCTTGAACACAGGGTGTCCAACTGCTAGCAGCAAAGATTACTGTAGACAAATATACCAGCTTCTCCACTATACTGGGGAATATTGGCAGGGAATTTGACACAGCAACAGAAATGAAATGGACAGAATGCTTCCATCACAGAAAGGGCACCACTGTGTCCTTGTTGGAATAGACTTTTGAGACAGGATTTTATGTAGCCCAGGCTAGTTTCTAATTCAGTCCTGCCTGTCTTCTGAATGTTGGGATTATAGGTATATGAATCCTGCCTGATGTAAGACATTTCTCTGGATAAAGATTTGTTTCTTCCAAATCACAATACGTGGAATCACAGCATGTCTTACCTACCGTAATGGTATTCCACTCAGCCTTGATGCTGAAGAAGGAACACATTTCATGAGGTGTGGCAATGGGCTCCTGCTCATGGATTTCACTGGTTGAGCTATATTCCTGTCCATCTTGAAGCAGCTGTCCTGATAAAAAAGCTTTTTGAAGATGCCATTATAGCACCAAATAGATGACAATACCTTATAGGGCTGGGGCCAAGTTCCTGAGAGGTCTGTATATGTTCTGTATCAGTGTTCAATATACAGTAGTTTACCCCATTGCCAGGGTTCATAAGTTCAGGAATCAAAGGATGTAAATGGTAATAGACCATTTAGTAGTATTAACAACAATGAGCCACTAGAACTTTTTGCTTCCAGTGGCCCAGTCTGTGTTATGATGGCCTAAGGGCTTCATTTCCAAAGGGAGAAATGTTTCCACCCCAATTAGATCATTGACCTGGAGGTTAAGACTGCCACTCAGCCACTTTAGGCTCCTCATACCTCTTGGTTAATAGGCAAAGAGTTATGGGATAACTGTTTTAGAAAACTGAAAAAAAGTGACATTTTTCAATGGAGGGAAGAGTCATGAATACAGATCAGTGATGCTGTGTCTTCCGGTACTGTACCTTGTTATTAGGTCTAGGTGGCCTATAATCTGATCCAAGTAGGATTACAAATGGCCCAGACCCTTTAGAATGTTTGGGTCACTCTGTTAGGCAAAATCCATGATCAAGTGAGATGCTTGCTGAAGTGAAGGGTATATGGGTCAGAGGTCATCCTAAATAACAGTTACAGCCTGGGACCCCTTCTAGAGATGAAGACTGTAATTGCTATAAGCTTTCCTATTCTGTTAAGAGTGTGTTTGTGTATAAATGCATGTATTAAATGTTCTACCCCTAGTCCTTTATCATGTGACACAAGATGGAGTTTATACCATTATACCGTCATAGAATTTTAGCTCTTCATGCTTATGCAACAAGCACTTTATAGACTGGCACATTTTTCTAACCCTAATTTAAACAATTTGAAGGTATTTAACCTTCAATTTTGTTAACACAAGCTTTATCTTAATTTATGTGCTATGTTTTAAAATTGTCTAAGTCATATAAGAGTAACTTCAATAAAAATGTATACATTTTGGCCGCCGCTGCCAGCCCAGCGCTGGCTGACCATGCGCTGCGTCCTGGTCCCGTGGGTGCCGCTGCTGCAGCCGCTGCAGCTCGCCCTGCTGGTGGCCGTGGGGCAGGGAGGCCCTGATCACTGCCGTCCCGCCGGTGCACTACTTCTTTTTTTTTTTTTCTTTTTTTTAAAATTTTTTATTTATTTCTGTATGTGTATGAATGTACTGTCTACATGCAAGTGTGTGCACCCGTGTCGTGCAATGCCACGGAAGTCAGAAGAGGGCATCGGATTCCCCTGGAACTGGAGTTCTGGAATTGGAGTTTCAGACGGTTCTCGGCCGCCATGTGGGTGCTGGGGATCGAGCCCGGGTCCTCTGTAAGAGCGGTCGGTGCTCTTAACCGCTAGGCCATCTCTCCAGCCCCGGTGCACTACTTCTTCCTGCAGGCGCTGGACCCGCGGGGCTGGAACCTCATTGCATCAACTGCCAGGACAAACACTATTCAAAGTAGTAGTAAAATCTCTTTCCCCTAAAGACTTAGTCCGGATTTATGTCCCTAAACCTTTGGAGAGGAATGATGGGACGTTTTTGGTGAGATACAGGATGCACGAGACGGTCCACAAAGGGCTCAAGATGAGATCCTTTATGGTGGTGAACATGTGGCTCAGTCTCCCTATATTTTGAAAGGATCCGTGTACCATGAGTACTGTGACTGTCCAGAAGACCCTCGGGCCTGGCAGAAAACTCTTTCTTGTCCAACTCAGGAACCACAAATCAAACAAGATTTCACTTCTTTCCCTACCATCAATCTCCAGCAGATGCTGAAGGAAGTCCCCAAAAGGTTTGGGAACGAGAGGGGTGCAGTTGTTCTTTACATGATTCTCAATAACCACATTTACCAGAGATCTCTGGAGAAATACACAGACCTCAAAATGTTCTCTGATGAGATTTTGCTGTCACTGGCAAGAAAGCTTCTCCTCCCAGGTTTAGAATTTTATATTAATCTTGGAGATTGGCCCTTGGAGCATCAAAAAAGTCAATGACACCCCTGGCCCAATACTTATCATTTCCTGGATTCAAGAGATATTATCCTTCCAACATATGACATCACCCACTCTAGACTTGAAGCAATGAGTGGTGTTACAAGCGATCTCCTCTCCATTCAGAGAAATACAGGGCCTTCCCGGATCAATAAGACAGAGAAAGCTTTCTTCTGAGGTAGAGATAGCTGTGAAGAGAGGCTGCAGTTGGTACAGCTGGCCAAAGAGAATCCACAGCTCCTAGGTGCAGGAATTACAGGATGTTTCTTTTTCCAAGAGAAAGAAAAAGAGCTTGGAAAAGCGAAGTTGATGGGTTTCTTTGATTTCTTCAAGTGCAAGTACCAGGTCAATGTGGATGGGATTGTGGCTGCATACAGGTATCTGTACCTCATGCTGGGGGACAGCCTGGTTCTACTATGAGCACCTCTACGTGGAGATGAGGCCTTGGAGACACTACGTTCCCATTAAAAGAAACCTCAGTGATTTACTAGAGAAAGTGAAATGGGCCAAGGAAAATGAAGAAGCAAAGATCTCAAAAGAAGGGCAGTTGGCTGCTGGAGACCTGCTGCGGCCTCCCAGACTCTACTATTACTACAGAGTACTCCAGAAATATACTAAGCGCCAGGCCAGCGAACCCGAGATTCGTGATGGAATGGAACTTGTTCCCCAGCCAGATGATGGCACCTCCATTTGCCAGTGCCACAGGAAGCCTGCGAGGGAAGAGCTTTAAGGTGGCCCAGCTGTGTATGCCTGTGTGTGCACACTGTGTCCTTGAGGAAAGACTTACACTAGATGCTAAGCTGTGAAGAAATGCAGAAGCCAAATGTGGTGGATAGGCTCACATGTATAGTCCCAGCACTCAGGAGGCTGAAGCAAGAGGATTGCTTGGAGTCCAAGGCCAGCCTGAGCTATGTAGTAAGTTCCAAGCTGTCCTGGACTTCCCAGTTAAGCCTTGTCAGGAAACAATGAAAAAGAAAAGTAGAGAGAACCCAATCATGATGAAACATGCCTGTAATCTTGAACTTGGGAGGCTGAGGCAGGAAGATCATGAGAACCAGTATTATCTAGTATCTTTGGATATTGATTCCTATTGGGTTAAAACTGCCTTCATCAGGGCTGGAGAGATGCCCTAGCGGTTAAGAGCGCCGACTGCTCTTACAGAGGACCTGGGTTCGATCCCCAGCACCCACATGGCGGCCGAGAACTGTCTGAAACTCCAATTCCAGGAGAACTCCAGTTCCAGGGGTATCCGAGACCCTCTTCTGACCTCTGCGGCACTGCACGACACAGGTGCAGAAACTTGCATGCAGACAGTACATTCATACACATACAGAAATCAATAAAAATAAATAAATAAAAAAAAACAACAACAACAAAAAAACAAACTGCCTTCATCAGCATCACAGCACTTTGAGCGTCCTGGCAGGTGAAAAGGCTTATAAATCACCTGAGAATCTGTCAACGCCACATTTATTGGTTTGTTTTTACTTTTTGTTCACTTTCATGTTCAATCATGAGGAGAAAAATGCACCATTTCCCCTCTTGCAAGCAAGCTGCTATTGGCATTCAAAGCCTCCTTTTGGAAGATGGGACAGGAATGACGAACAGGATGACTGGGTTATAACAGTGGCGTGGAGACAGGGGGTGGAGCCATTTATAAAGCTCTGCTTGTGTCTTTTCAGCTAAATTTTGCCAAAGCCTGAAAGCCTGAGGAATTGTGCCTTTAAACTGACTATTCACAATCAATTAAGGTTCTGTGCCTACTAAGGACAACACAGTCATTAGTGTAGATAAAGACCCAGTGGGTATCTTTATCATCTATATATTAGGTAGATAAAAGATAAGGAGTTCCTTAGTTCTTTTTACCCTCTCAAGAGTCCTTGAAAATCTCTACAGCAAGATTCAAGAAGCCATGGTGTCCAGGATATCACCAACGAGGTGACAACAGAGGCAAGTACTCATTCCCCACTCCACAGACAGACCCCCCCCCATCGCATCCCCTGGTCTACTGACCCCCCATCTCATTCCTCACTCCACAGACCCCCTCTATTTCAGTGGGTTACATAAGATAAAGACTCTGTAACCTTCAGGACATGGTCAAGACATAAAGCTCATAACCCATAAATTCATCACAAATTCCCCAAAGTACCATCAATCTGAGAACCGGCTCATGACAGGCTATGATCTAAAACAGGAGCCATGTACACTCCCGTTGTAAAAATATTCATTCCCTTAATTGAAATATTCATTTAGTCATATTCATTTATGAAGCACAATAAGAATATAGAATTTTGCCGGGCGTGGTGGTGCACGCCTTTAATCCTAGCACTTGGGAGGCAGAGGCAGGAGGATCTTTGTGAGTTCAAGGCCAGCCTAATCTACAGAGTGAGTTCCAGGACAGCTGGGGTTACAGGGAGACCCTGTCTCAAAAAAGACCAAAAAAAAAAAAAAAAAAAATAGAATTTTATATTTTTAACTAGAGAAAACCAAACTTTAGTAAAGTAACATCAAGCCAAGTATTCTATAACCTGTTTCAAAGCATAAGTTTACTAGTATAAAATAAAGGGCAAACTGTCCCGAGGGGGGGTTGGGGGGAAGTATACATTTTATGTCCATATGGAAATACTCAAATTTTCCTTTAAGAACTTTATTTTTAAAAATATATTAAAATAAATAACAGAGGATCCCAAGTCTTCTGAAAGGTGTGAGGGGACTCTACTGCATTTTGCACTCGGGCACATCTTTTCCTGTCAAGGGCTGCCAAAGATCTGTCTTAGGATCCACATTCTCTGCTTCTGCCACTTGTTCCTCTGGGAAAGGAATAAAAACCAAAATTAATCCGACTAAAATATACACAGAAACCAAGCACATCAGGAAGCAGAAAGGGTGTTAAAACTATGTTTAAGGAATGAAAAGTGATGCGGTTTGTGTGTCTGGCAATGATCAGAGCTTTATTTCCACTCTATCAGAAGGTGAACTGTTAAGAAGTATCATTACACATAAAATTAAGAAGTATTAAAGCTTTATTTAGAACTGACTTGAGATTCAATGTGATTCAAACATGAACTAAATCTGATTCTCTTTTATCAGATTTTTATGGGGAAAAAGTAAGCTAAGCAAACGTGGCTGGCTTCTCTCCCACAGCTCTGCTTGACATGGCTCTAGATAGCTGTGGCCCAGTAGCCCGGGTTATGAGATGGAGAGCCAAAAAGAAACGAGTCGGAAAACTCAACCTTCATGAAGGATGGGAAAGGTGGTAAACGGCTATGATCTCAGCATTTCGGAGGCTGAGGGAGGACAGCTGCAAATTAGAGGCAGCCTGGGCTACATAGCAAAGCTGTCCCCCCAAACCCCAAAACCTGCAACCCCCCAAACAAACAACCACCTGGACAACAAACAACAAGATTATTAAGCTGTGTGCACTCTGAGTAATAGAAATCTCGCTCTAGCCCATGCTTTGTGCAGTGTCCACTGTGGGTGCTCCTACATCAGCACCTATCTCAGAGATCAGATGGATGTCACAGTATGGTAGTGCTTGTGTCTAAGGATACTTTATTTTACTTAACAGCCCAATGCACAAGAGTGGTGATACTGGGAGTCTAAATATGCCAAAGAGGAGGTATGAGTTGCTTTCTTTAAGTGAAAAGGGGTTATTTTATTATAATTTGTATCTATAGGGAAAAAAATAGTTTATAGAATTCTGTGCTAGCTAGAATTTGAGGAATTCACTGGAAGTCTTGGAATGAAATTTCTACAGATAACCTGACTACTATAGCGTATATTTCATAGAATCTTTAGTTGTCTTTGAAAAACTTTGAGATGAGTACAGACTAGTGGGTGAAGAGTAAGATGTATGGATCTTTTATAATTGTGTAAATGAATCTTCCCTATCCTGATTGTAAAAAAATAGTGAAAGAAGACTTATATTTTCAGCAATGAAAAGGGAACATGGTAATGTGAGTTCTAAATTTGGAAAATATGTCAATGGTAAAGTAATCAGCAGACAACAGGAGCAAGGGCGTGGGAAGCAGGACTACTCCCGCCAGCAGCTGAAACCAGTGTGCTGCCTGCTGAGGTAATCCTGACCCTGCTACCAAATATAGATCAGTTCTATTTGTTATCCCTGATTATATCCAGGAACCTGTGCATTTACCTACCTGGGCACAGTCCTAAACTAGAGTTATCAAAATAGCGAATCGGATGAGGTGCTGGTAAAGACTTTGATCGGTTATCAAAAAACCAAGATTTTGGTGAGTCCTTTGGCACAGGGTCCTGTATATTCTGGTCCCGGCATTGAGGTGTGTTCTGTCTCCATTTAGAATCAGGTCCAGTCACTTTAGGAGACTTTGGAGAATTTTCACAAGCTGGTTCCTTATAAGTGCCTCTTTTAAACATTCTTTCTTTCCAACTTTTAGCCTCCTTGGAAAGATGATGGTTTTCACTTAAATGGAAGGAGAGAATGTGGTCAAATGAAACAACAGAGAATCTTAGCACTTTTTCACATTTACATTTTAATTTCATCCTAATGCTTTCTGTTAGGACTACTTCCTCAGATCAGAAAGTAAAATGGAGCTACTGTAAACTGAATCACTGATGTAAGTTTTTTGGTTATGGAGTTTTGAAAAAAAAATTCAAAGTGCAATTTCAGGTTTTCAATGAGCCCGTAATATCCAGAATGGCTTATTTTTTTTTTCAGAATGGCTTATATATTAATATTTTGTTATAATAATTTGAAAATTTTATAGAAAGATGAATTTTTAGTGAACCTTTCATTTCCTAATTCCTACTCATTTCTTAATTTTTGGTCACTACCTCCAACCTTCCTGTACCTAGATAAAATCATAGTCTTCTATCAGAATGTAATTTCTAAAATTCTGCTCCCCTCCCCTCAGGACAGAGACAGGGTCTCAACAAAACTCTGCTGACTTTGATCTTGTGACCTTCCTATCTTTTCCTTTTGCTTAAAAGCATTATTGTAAAAGATTATTTGTTAAGGTATTTGCCCTGAGATACTGTGTTTACTTATATTTGCAGTGCTGGGGAATGGAACCTAGAGCCCTGTGCATGCCAGGTACCAATGAGTTATGCTCTAGCCCTTTAAGGTCCTTTGATGCTTAGTTTTCTTCTACTGTACGGTGTATCATGTTTGGCACAAATGTCCCAACCTTCAGTGGTGGTAGAAACCAAATAATCAAATGTGTCATGTTTCTCTGTAAAGTATATCACCCACAATAATGGACCTAAGAGTCCTCTGTGGAGCACAACAGCTTCACTGACCAAGTATAGACTTGTGGTAGCTGTCTTCTCATGTTTTCAAAATGGTCTTTATTTTCTGTTTCTTGGCCTAGTTAAAAATAAGTCAGAAGGACTGGAGAGAAGGCTCAGTTGGTAAAAGTGATTGGAGCATAAGACCTGAGGAATCCACATTAAAAAAAAAAATCCGAGTGCATCAGCATGCACTTGTATCCCAGCACTGGAGAGGCAGAGACAGAAAGCTCTCTGGAGCTCGCTGGCCAGTCAGTCAGTCTAGCAGAATTGCTGAGCTCCACGTTCAGTGAGAGACTCTGTCTCAAAAAATAAGCTGGAGATATTGGAGAGATGGCTCAGTGTTTAACATCATTGGCTGCTCTTGCAGAGTACCTAGGTTTGAATCCCAGCACCCACATGGTGGCTAACTCCAGTTACAGGGGATCTGATATCCTCTTCTTGTCTCTACCAGTACTGCATGATGTGGTGCACTTCCATACATGCAGGCAAACATCCACACACATAAATAAAAAAGCTGGAGAAAGCACTGAGGAGGACACTCAGCATTCTTCTGGCACATGTATGTATGCACACCACAAATGAATAATGGCATGTGGAATAGAATGGAGCCACTATGTCCTGATTTCTTTTAAAAGAAATACTTAAAATTGCTTCCCCTAAAATCTGTGAAAGATTGACAACTGCATGAAGTATGTGCATGCAGTTCCACCATACATAAGAGCCACAAGCATACTGTCATATAAGCAGAACTTACCTCAATAGTTTGTTCTTTTGCTTTATTAACTGCTCGTTTTGCTGCTTTAACGTAGAAACTTCATTTTCCAGCCTTATATGTTCACTTTGCAAAATAAGTGCTTTTGTGCTTTGTACAATCCCACTGCCACCTCCACAAGTTAATGGTTTATCCTGTTCTGATATCACTGCAGGAGGCAAACACACACATAGGTTGACAACCTTTTTTAAAATCCTTTCTCCTCCCTTACCCTCTCTGTTTTGATCCTCAGGTCTATATTTCCCATAGTCTGCCTCGACCAATTCCAAAACCATATCTGGCTTACTAAGATCTTCCACCTTGACTGTCACTATAGCAGCCTTTTGTGATTAGAGCCACCCTGGCTCTGTATCGGTGAACACCTGTGGGGTCTGTGACCTACTACCTTGTTGGGAGTCATGGAGAGTTTACCCCAAGTCACTTAATGCACTGCAAGTGCTCAACATAAGACTTGTTAACTAGATATACTTTAGAATGGGATCAAAACATATCAAGCAGTTTGAAGAGATATGGGATATATAGGTGAGGAAGAGACTCTTGGTGTCTGTTTTCTTTAGTATTCAGGTACAATACTATGTTGACCATCTCTATCTGAACATCTGAAATGCTCCAATATCCCAGTGGAAAATTCAGAAAGTCCACATGTGTGGTTGAGATACCTTTTAGTCTGATGGTTCAGGTGTATAAACTTTGTCTCATAATACAAAATTATCAGAAATTACCTTCAAGATATATATACAACATAAATCAATTTTTTTTTTTTTGTATTTTTGAGACAGGGTCTCCCTTTAGTCCCACCTGGCCTGGAGCTCACTATGTAGACTAGGCTGGCCTTGAATTCACAGAAATCCACCTGCCTCTGCCTCTGCTGTGCTGGGATTAAAGGCATGTACTACCACACCCGGCTTCAGTTTTGTTTTGAAAGCTTGGGTCACATCCCTAAAATACCTTATATGCAAATATTCCAAAATCTGGAAAAAAAAATTCCCCAATCCTAGACACCCCTCTTCCTAAGGATTTTAGATTTGGGATATTCAACCTGTATGTACTTGGAAGTCACCTCAAATCAAGAGTGACCCCAACCCTTCTGTAACAAAGAGTCCTCACTCTCCTCTGTCCCTTAAAGTTTTCCAGATACAAATAGAGATCATCTTGTTACTAGACTTCTGGGAAGTTCAAGCCACAGGAGATACCAAACCATACATTTAACATGGCTAGCTCCATCTTCTTTTGAAAATAAGCATAATGATACACCCAAATGTGTGTGTGTGGTGTGTGTGTGTGTGCACATGGTGACTGAGGGCAGTAAGTCTAAAGACATAGGATTTTTTTTGGTCTTTTGGAGGCAGGGTCTCCCTGTAGCCCCAGCTGGCCTAGAACTCATTCTATAGATTAGGCTGGCCTTGAACTCAGAGATCGACCTGCCTCTGCCTCCTGAGTGCTGGGATTAAAGGCATGTGATAAGATGCCCAGCTACTGTGGAGTTTATATACAGAAATTTGACCATTCAAATCTTAAAACTGCTCATCAGATTAATTTCATTTTTTTTTTGTCTTTTTGTCTTAAGCGCAATTATCAAGATATTTTCAGTTTTATGAGCAAACAGGCTAATATTTACTTATTTTTTCTATGTAGCCATTGATTTGTTAGTTATATGCATATAGTTAAAGTTGATTTGGATATATCTGTAAGCTGTGTTTTTTTTTTAGTATTTTTAAAATTTTATTTTTATTTTATGTGTATGAGTGTATTGCCTGCATGCATGTATGTGCACTCGTGTCATGCAATGGCCATGGAGTTGAGAAGAGGGTGTCTGATCCCCTGGAATTACAGTTACAGATGGTTGTTAGCTATCATGTGTAAAAGTAAAAACCATTTTTTTCTTTTTTATTTTTTTTGAGACATGGTTTTACTGTGTAGCCCTGGCTGGCCTTGAACTCACAGAAACTGACCTGCATCTCCTCTGGACTGCTGGGATTAAAGGTGTGGGCTACCACGCCCGGTTCTTTCCTCTTTCCCAACACCCCTCTCCCCCCCAAAAATCTGTATCAGTAAACAGTTGAGGTTGTAGTATACTAAAGAGTGTAAGAAAAACATGATAAATCTGGCGTTGTTTTAAAAATAGATTAGTGGTTGGGCTAGAGAGATGGCTCAGTGGTTAAGAGTAGAAGACCTGGGTTCCATTCCCAGCACCTACATGACAGCTAACAATCATCTGTAACTCCAGTTCCAAGGAATCTGATGCCCTCTTCTGAGCTCCATGGACAGTTCATTACACAGGTGCACATATACACATGTAGGCAATACAATTACAAACAAAAACTAAAAATAATAAATATCAAGATAAAACATAAGCAAGTGGTTAACTTAGGTTTACTGTTGAATGTCATATATACAAATTGGTGTCTTCAAAGTCTCTAAGTTTTGAGAAGTTAAATAGGCAAGACTGAAAATACCTGCTTCTTCTACTTACTTGAGGTATCCTGGGCCTGCTGATTTCTTCTAAGACTTTCTCTCAGTAGCCTTATCACTTCTTTTTGATGTTCAACAGTGGCTTTTATAGAAAGAATTCTAACAAGAAAAATAAAAATTTGTAAATCCCTGCAAATAATTGTATATGGAAGAATAAACAGATGGTTGCCGAATGTACTGGTAGGATATGCCGTGCTGACACAGCAGATCCTTGCCAGGATTCAGCTCTGTTACGTCCTTCATGACTGAATGTACTGATAGGATCTGCCATGCTGACACAGCAGATCCCTGCCAGGATTCAACTCTGTTACGTCCTTCATGACTGGATGCTACCTGAAGGGAACTGTTCTCTTTGGTTCTAGGGACAGTCCAATTTTTTTAATATCACAAAACTAATTCATTTAAAACCACTGGAAACACAATAGGTACTAACTGAATACTGAATAAAATTATATTTGGAGGTGCTATAAAACAATGGAGCTATTACCACCAGGGCACAGAACATTGCAAATTACCAGAGCATGAAAAAGCACACACTTAACAGTTTAAATTTCCACATCCTCAGGAAAGTAAGCTCTTATTACAGCTCTGTTTAAAAGTAAAAGAACTAAAGGTCAAATTCTGCACTTTTTCTCAGCAGAAAGAAATATTTCATGAATATTTGTTTATCAGCAATTCAGGCATGATTAATCAAAGTAAGTTATGACTGTCATAAAAATTACACCATTTTTCTTATAGCGTAAAAATATGTGCTGACTATATGTGCTGGACATACAGTGTCAACTTGACACAGTGGGTTGAGGGAGCCTCAATTGGGGAATTTTCACCATTGGACTGGCCTGTGGTCATGTTTGTGGGGTATTTTCTTGATTGTTGAATAATGTGGGAGGGCTCAGTCCACTGTGGGTGGTGCCACCCCTGGACAGATTGTTCCTGTAGTATATAAGGAGGCTGAGCAGGGCCAGGGGAGTAAGCCGCTAAGCAGCATTCCTCCATGGTCTACACTTCAGTCCCTGCCTCTAGGTTCCTGCCCTGAGTTCCTATGTTGGGCTCCCTAAGTGATGAGCTGTGACCTGGGATATGTAAAATGAATAAACCCTTTTTTCCTCAAGTTGATATTGGTCAGAGTGTTCTGTCACAGCAGTTGAAAGCAAACTAGAACACTGTATAAGTAAAATTTCCCTTTGTAATTAAGAACATAATACATGTTTCACTGAAACCACCCAGCTGGTTATACAGCATGAAGACTTATGGAGTGCTGCCTTTGGGCAGAATTAGATGACATTCACAAATAAAAAGAATGAAAAGTGTAAGGATCCAGGTAGCATCTTGAGAAATCCTGACAGAAGCCTCTCCTTTTATTCAAATGCATGGACCAGCTGGAGTTGACAGTTTAAGGTGATGGATGCACTATTCTGGCTCAGTTTCCCTGATTGTTCAATGTTCTTCTCACCATGCTTTACAGACAAAGAACTTTAGGTATGCTGTAATAAGACATAAAGTCAGTAAAGAGAAGATATGCTGTGGGGTCCCAAGTACCTATAATCCAAAAGAAAACAATCTTTTCACAAAAGCACAATTTGAAGAAATGAAGTTAAGAGAAGACAAACCTCAAAGCACTAAATAAATACATGTGCACATACATAGAAAGTAAAGGCACTCAGTGCTCACTGCAAGGCACAAACGGCCACTTTTGTTTTTATTACTGTAAGATTGAGGAAGAAGCATTCAAAGACACTATGTTAAATGATCAAACTGTGCTTATATTTTTTTGAGGACTGGGGATAGAAACCAGTCCCTTGTGGGATAGACAGTGGTAGATAAGCAGTCTACCACTAGCTATGCTGCAGCCAGATCGGTGCTCAGTTTTTGATACTTTGCTTATATATTCACAACTTAATAAGCTCAAAATCAGGGGATGCTTGTATTTTTCTACAAAGCAAATATTTTCACAAATTATTTTTCAAAAAGTAAACTAATATAGAGGGGGTCTGTAAAGAGGTAAAGAGATGGTAGGTAGCCATAATCATGTTCAATGAAGGCAAAGACCTACTCCTTTTCATACTCCTTGGCACTTTTCTTCTTCTCTAGGTCTATTTTCACCAGCTTTGTTTTGAGATCCTCGATTTCTTCTTTATAGGGCCCAGCTCCTAAAGCAACTTTGTCCTTATTGTCATAGAAAAAAAGGAAAGAAAAATAATTAGATTTTAGTTTGTCAGCTTTAAAGAATGTTTGGTTGCCTTTGCTGTAGTCTGTAGAAATATTTGAAAACAACTCCTAAAACATGAAAAATATTAAAGAGGGGGGCTGGAGAGATGGTTCAGTGGTTGAGGGCACTGGCTACTCTTGCAGAAGATTAGGGTTCGGTTCTCAGCACCCACATGGCAGCTAACAACTGCCCGTGACTCTAGTTCCAGGGAATCCTATGCCCTCTTCTGGGTGCACATACATACTTGTATATATTACACTCATGCACATAAAATAAAAAAGAGAGGACAAGGGGAGAACAGAGCACACAAAATCATTTCTGGAACAGGCTTAACTTACCTGAAGTACCTGGACTGATTCTTTTGCTTTTTCAAGGCATGTGTTTGACTCGCTAACTCTGGTCTGAAGTTTTGCTATCATGTCCTTACTCATATCTAGATCTTTCTGCATCTTGACAATCATGTTTTCCTTATGTATAGCACTTTCTTTAGCTTCTCGTAGGGAAGTTTCCAGCTCTTGAATTTTCTGTTAGAGGAAGCACATATCCATTAGGTCCATCTTAAAGACAGAATTACAGTATATGAAACTGAGAGAAAAAAAAAAAAATCATATGTAGGTAATAGTAATTCTTTCACAGATTGCATTAAAAAATACCAAGAGAAACTAAATATTAACCTATCTATATATAAATTCTCTTATTTAGAAAACAGTGTTTTATGCATTAAAGAATGCCAAAATTTTATATTATAATCTGTCAGTAAATTATGTATTGGTTACCACAGTGGTAAGTATATTAAGTAGTCAGTCACATTTTAAATTAGCACTATTAGTTAAAGGACATTTGTTAACTGACTTTCTAAAATAATTAAAAAGTGCAAATAAGTGAAAAAAAATTCAAAACCCTAAAATAAAAATTCAAATCTCTTTATCTCAGACCTGAAGGTGACTATAAAACTTTTTCAAGTATTCTCTTCTAGAAATTCCCAAGTGAACCTAAGTGAACATATAGTTCATTAAAATGGCCAACCATACACACTGTATTCAACTTTAAAAAACTCTTTTGAAAAAAAAAAAAAAACAAGGATATATTTTTAGATCTTGGTATTTTTTTTTCCCTTTCTGTGGACCTGATATTTTTTCATAGATATATAGTATCTCTTTTCAAGGAAATGCCATCTTTTTTTTCAGCAATCACATATAAATGAACATTTAGTTTACTTCAAATTTTTGCAAGTATAAATTAAACACTAATTTTTCCACATTTGTCAGATTATTCAGATGTACAGCTTGCTTTTCTGTGAAATGTCTATTCTGCTTATATAAAATTTATTTTTGTTTAATGAGTAAGACAGAAGTCAACTTTATTTTTTAAAATAATTGGCTCTTTATTCTAAATCATGCATATCATAAACCGTCTTTCCCCCACTGAACTGAACATTAACATTATTGAATACTAAATTGCATACTTAATTGGGTATACTTCTGAACTCTGTGCTTATTGTCAAACTAATATGACTAGAGTAGCATATATTCTATATTAGAGCAGCATAAATTTTTTTATCTATTACTGTATTTTCTTAGTTCACTGAGAATGGTACTTCCTTTAGCTTCTTAATTATTGTCTTGTTAGATGAGTTTTTGCTTTCTTATTTGCTTTATTTTATCTCAGCCAATTAGTTTCATAATAATCAGCAAATAAAAACAATTGTATACAAAGTGATCTTTCAGTTTTCATTGGCAATCAATTATTAAGCTAGTGGGTGATGTTTTAAGTTTATTGTAGTAAAAAAGATAAATTATAATAACCATTTGGGATCTCTGCTAAGACATTTTGTGTGCTAGCAAAACAGAGCAGCACACCTGCCCTTGTTTCCCAATTCCAGAGTAAAAGTAGACAGTGTAATTAAGCTACTGAACTAAGACACTACTGATTTTTTTAAAAATATTTATTTATTTATTTATTTATTTATTTATTTATTTATTTATTTATATGAATGTACTGTCTGCATGAAGGTTTGTACATCCGTGTCATGCAATGCCGCGGAGGTCAGAAGAGGGTCTTGGATTACCCTGGAACTGGAGTTACAGAGGGTTCTCAGCCGCCATGTGGGTGCTGGGGATCGAACCCGGGTCCTCTGCAAGAGCAGTCGGTGCTCTTAACCACTAGGCCATCTCTCCAGCCCCGACACTGATTCTTAAGCACAAGTTAATATGTCGAACAACAGTTATACTCTCAGCCTCTTAGATTTTATGATTATGATAGTAATCAATTATTAATCAATTATAAAGAAAATAGCAAAAGATAAGCTAAACTGCTGTTTTTCTCCAAATGAATTATTTGTTTTGCATGTGGTTAGATTATAGATTATAGTTTAGTAGAAAGTCACATGATTTAGGAAATTTATAATGCTCTGTAGTAATACCTTAAGTGATGAACTATACTGTATGAAACTAGTATTCAAAGTAAGCTATAATTTCCTTCTGTTTAATAAACATCTTGCATGATATCTAGTTTTATAATTAGTTGAATTCTAAGCATAGTACAACTATATGTAAAAACCCAACTCATTATACACATGTAAAGCAGTGTATTCACACTCTTCACTGAATACATCCAGTTCTATAATTGTGCTCTGAACTATAGAAAGTTACATACCTCTGTGGTCGGCTGTACACCTGATGCCACATGGGAGTTCTTGCTGTCCTGTGTCAGAGGATGTGTAGGATAAATGTGGGCAGTAGATGGGGAGATGGTCAAAGCCTGGTAGTCTTTAAATAGCTTTTCAGTTTTTTCTTTCATTGATTTCAGGTCATGCTCCCATTCTTTGGATCTGGTAGCATTTCTTTCCTCAAACTCTGTTGATTGATTTACTATGGCCTATGAATAGCAAAAGATCACTGCAGCTTTAAAACAATTTACCAAGCATTAAGAAAACCACTAGAATTCTAGGATAGTGCATATGTTGAAATTATAATACTTTTGAATAGTGGTCAAGAGAATGCATATTTCTGAAATTTTAACATGTGCATTAGTGATAGGAATAAAAAGAATAAGGGCTGGGGAGAATTCAAATTGATCTGTGAGTCAATTTCACTTCATTAAATTTGTAGTGATGAGGAGGAACTGAAAAACTGTGTGGGTTAAAGCTATTAAATGTGCAATGGCTGAAAATGAAATACTGATACTTAATAGAAGAACACACTTAGTAAACTTAACAATGATCTATTTTTCTGCTTTATTCCAAACCAGTGCTTAGAGGGAAAATAATTTATGATTCTTGATAATTAATCTATAAATCTACATACAGGATTAACTATCCATTGGAAAACTTAAAAAGAAGTATGTGTGGAGGCACAGGCCTTTGATCCTAGCACTGAGCCATCTCTCCAGCCCCTAAAGGATTTTCTTATTGGGTTAACTGAGGTGGGATGAATGACCTGACTGTGGGGAGCACCACTTCATCGGCTGGCTGGCCCTGGACTGAATGAAAGGAGAGAGCAGGCTAAAGGGCTGCAATGCTGCATGCGTGAACTCAGTACTCTCTGCTCTGGAATATGGGTGCAATTGTGTCTGGCTGCTTCAAGTTCTCACTCTCTTGACTTACCTGAATGATTGGACTATAACCTCAAATTATGAGACAAATAAGCCCTTTCTGTTAAGGTGCTTTGTCGGGGTATTCTTTCACAGCAATGGGAAAAGAGACAAAGACACCAGCCCAGTGATAATTTTTTTTTTTTTTTTGGTCTTTTTGAGACAGGGTCTCCCCAAAGCCCCAGCTGTCCTGGAATGTGCTACATGGACCAGGCTGGCCTCTAATTCACAGAGATCCACCTGCCTCTGCCTCCCAAGTGCTGGGATTAAAGGTGTGTGCTATCACACCTGGCCCAGTGATAACTTTTAAGCTACAACTTTACAGCAGGATCCAACAAGCCAACTTATCAATGTTAAAAATCTGTACTGTGAAGGATGAAGACAATTTACAAATTAGGAGAAAATACTTGCAAAAGACCTTATTAATAATGAAGTGCTTTCCAAAATGTACAAAGAATTCTTTTTTTTTTGCAAAGAATTCTTAAGCCTCAACAATAAAACAAAAAAAAGCATGACTAAAACCTTGGCAAAAGACCTGAGCAAACATTTCACCCAAGACATACTTATGAAAAAGAAGTACACAAAAATGTTCCTTATCATAGATCATTAGGGAATTGCAGATTCATGCTGGGATACCCCTATACACTTCTTAGAATCACTTAAATCCAAAACACTGATACCAAATTCTGTCAAATATGTAGAAGCCTGGTTCACTTCTGGTGGAAACATAAAATGGGATCGCTCCCATGGAAGACCGTCTGGAGGGTTCTTAAAAACAAACATCCTTTTTTTTTTTTTTTTTTTTTTTTTTTGTACTCTGGGTTATCTAGACATTATATTCCTTGGTATTTATTTATAAATGAGATGAAAACACTTGTTCATATAAATAGCTGCATGTATATGTTTATAGGAGCTTCATTCATAACTGTCAAAACTTGGTAGAAACCAAGCTGCCATTTAGTATGTGAGATTAACAGATCTATCCTGGATAAAATGATCTTATTCAATACTGAAAAAGAAATGAGTTATCAAGCCATGAGAAGTCCTACAGTAAGCTTAAATGCAAATTACCAAATAAGAGAAGCAAGTCCAAAGAAGCTACATACTATCTCATTCTAATATACGACGTTCTGGTGAAGGTAATAGTTTACAGACAATAAAAAGGCAGAGTTGGAGGGCAGCAGGCAACACAGAGGACAACGTAGGAACTGTTAGGGCACAATACTGAAATGATGGGTGTCATTATACATTAAGAAACTGACAGGATGTTCAATGCAAAGTGTGATCTAGAATGTTCAGTGACTGCCAAATGTATCATTTTGGTACAGGATCTTGGTAATAGGAGAGATTAATTGGAGATGGGGCATATAATAATTCTTTGTACTTTTGGGTCAATTTTGTCATGAGCCTAAAACCATTAAAATATAAACAAAACAAAACAAAAAAATAATAGGCACATTTTGAACCTTAAGTTTAGGATCAGCGCATTTGATAGTGAAGCTGTTAAGGTGAATTACATCTGAGCCCTACTGCAGTAGTCAGGATTGTCTGCAACTTTACCATAGCTGCTGCCCACCAACCTGAAATACTCAAGCCTCATTTTGCCTGAGGGTACTATGGGAAAGGCTCAATCCCCATAGAAGAGCACAGAAAGAAGGGAAGGAGGAGAGTAAGCAGAGGCAAGAGTTCACACGTGGAAACTGAATATTACGTGCACACAGTCTGTTACCTTCACAAGAACAACTGATTTCATTATCTTGAAGTATAACATTAAAATAAGTTTTTATAAAAATAAGTTTTTATAAATCATATACAAATAAGTTAAGAAAACCTACTTAAAATTAAGTTACTTAAGGCCCTTTTAGGAATGAGGTAGAAAAATAAAAGCAAAGAACAGAAGGTAGAATGATGAAAAACTACTCACAGCCACTCTGCTATTATAGAAGTTATTCACTTGACAAATGCTAGTATTTTCTTTCTGGATGCCACTTTTAAGCTTTTCTACATCAAAAGGAGCATGTAGCCACTCTTTCAAAAACTGAGTCATTTCTTTCCTACTACTTAGTACTTGTTGGAATTCAGTCTTCATGCTGGGTAAGTTGTTTTCTGAAAAATCTTTGAGAATTTCCTGTGTGAAGAATAGGTATCAAATTATCAGGAAAGATTTTATCCAAATATTTTAAGTAAATGAAGAAATATAATTATAATTTAGAATTTTATTCTAGCTATTTACATAAGAAAGTGTTGGCAATATATTCTATGTGAGATTGCCTGTAGATCCTGCACATGAAGTGCTTCTGGATGCTGCTTTTCTGTGTGCACAGCAGGCTGGGAACTGGATAGCAGCTTTACATTGCTGGGAAAGCAAGATGGTTCTGGTGGAGCAGTTACAGGAAAAGGTTTCTGACCTTCAGGTACCGGCGGCACAGCCAACCTTAGGGTTCTCAGAGTTCTCATTTGCTGACGTTATGTGTGTTTTTCTGTCTATGGAGGTCTGCCATTACCTGGCAGTCTGTATGTCTGGTCGACTGCCATTCTACAGTTCACTAATAATTTCTGACAAAAGGCTTAAAGACATATTAAACACATTTAAAATAAATTATACCTCAATATGGAGGTCCATATTCTGGTTTAGTTTGAGGACCTGTAATTCTCTGGATGGTACATCATAATCCCATTGAAGGAGCTGTATTTTAATTTGCAATTCATTTTGCTTTTCCACTTCCTGAATAAAAGCCATTTCGAATTTATTGAGGGAATCATGTTGCTCTTCCTTTATCTTTGTGACGTGGCTTAGCACATACTTGAAGAAAAAGAACAAAATAAATTAGACGTTGAGACTTGCATTGTTTAAGTGAAATTTTATTTTTTAAAAATATTTTATTTTTATTTTATGTGTATGAGTGTATTGCTTGTATGTGTGAAGGTGCACTCGAGGTTGTACAATTCCTGTGGAATCAGAAGAGGGTGCTAGATTCCCTGGAACTGGAGTTACGGATGGTTGTTGGCCACCATGTGGGTGCTAGGAATTAAGCCTGGGTCCTATGCAAGAGCACTCTTAACTGCTGAGCCAGCTCTCCAGCCCCTGTAGTGACATTTTCAATGTTGGAGATGGTGAGGTCTTTTGTGTTTATTACTTATAGTCTTTGATAAATGATGAAGGAAGCAACTACTCTTTACCTGCAAATTTCTCTACTCAGCTATCTTGAAAATGAAATTTACAGGCTACTACTTCTGTATTTGACTTTCTATTGGATACACCCCATATTCAATGCCTAAAATGCTCCCTTTTCTAAATTCTTTTATTATTTCATTTTGGGGTTGAACTGCAAATCATCTAAGTCAGACATTTGAGATTAAAAAAAATTATTTTAATTACATGTATATATGTGTGTTAGTGTAGTAGTATGTGCACATGAATGCTGGTGCCTGCAGGGGATCCCTTAGAGCTAGAATTACAGGTAGAGATGAGCCACCTGACATGGCTGCTGGGAACTGAATTCAGGTTCTCTGTAAGAGCAGTAAATGCTTTTAACCGCTGAGCCATCTCCTCTGACCCATTTGCGATTTTCAACACACCCTCCTGCCAACCTTGTCTGACTAACCAAAAAGAAAAATGTTATATGCTTCGAGAGTTCTTTGCCAAGCATACTTAGATATTTGGCTTTAAAATAACAATTACTTTTAATGCCACACTCTTTCTCAGACCTGAAAAGTTTTGGATATCTGACTTACAGGATTTGTGGAAGGATTATCAGACTCTAAGGAACAATCTATTATGATAGGGCAAATACCTGTTTAATTCTGCAACTATTTCTTAACCTTATAACCTGACCCCTTCTCCAAACCATTAAGTAAAACTGCCCTGACTATGGCCACCAATAAGTTCATTACCACCAAAGTCCTCCTCAGAGGTATTTGACACTCGAGAACACTGTGTGTGTGTGTGTGTGTGTGTGTGTGTGTGTGTGTGTGTGTGTAGAATTGTAGAAGGGGTTGTTGAGCCTCTTCTGCAATTACGTTCTACCTTATTTTTTGAGGAAGGGTCTCTCACTGAGCCGGGGCTTACCAGTTCTGCTAGTCTGCTGGCCAGCAAGCCCCAGATATCCTCCTGTCATCACTATCTTCCCAGCTCCAGGATCATGGGTGTGCCTTGCCACAAGGGTTTTTATTGTAGGTGCTGGGGATCTGAACTCAGGTCCTCATGCTTGCATGGTAAGCACTTTACTGACTGAAGCATCTCCCCAGCCCCCAACCTTATCTGTGATGTATTTCCTTCAAGGGGGTGTGAGCACTAGCGCTTCTGTTTAGTTCTCTTCTTTGATTTGTCCATCCCTGAAACCATTTCTTGCTCCCCTTTCTGGCATTATCTCTTAGATGCTCAATTTCTAGACTTCTCCACTTGTTCTACTGCTCTTACTCTTCTATATGCTTTCGGAATGACCTAGCACATACATGTGCTCCTGACAAACCCCAGTTCACAGCTAAGTACCTTTGTTTCTCTTCTTGAATGTTGCAATGTGGATACTTCAATTTAAAATCATTACAAATTAAGTTTTTGATCACCTCTTCTTCATTCCGTACCCACTTTGCATCTCTGTCATGGTTAAAAAAAAAAATCCTACCAGTACCCACACATCTGGCTAAGCACAAGTCTTGGGATGGATTCCATCTAAACTTCTCTTCTAAACTTCACTATTGACCACAAGGACCTAACTCTTTTACCTGCTAATAGATTTTTAGAATTCACTGTATCCTCTTCATTCCTATAGTCACAGAGTTATCTCATCTGGACCACTGTAGTTGCTTCTCGTCTCTCTTCTCTCTGGCACTATATAGAACCCCTTTTTTCTCTTTATTCTACAGCAAAGTATTGACATGGTAATTGGACTTGGTTCCTGCAACTACTTAAGATAAACATTTACTGGCTTCATATCATCCTCAAAAGGAACCTCCAGCGTTCTTGCCTGAGTCTGGTTTCTCACTTTCTGTAACTTCTTGCATGCTGTATGTTACACAACCTTGTTGCATAGCAGTTTTTTTCTCAGTTGAAATGTTCCCTCCAGGAGGATGAGGTCCACAAACCTTACCTCACAGTCTGGGAAAGCTGAAACTTCAAGATTAATGACTATCCCTCCCCTGGGTTATAGAAACAGCAAACAACAGAGGAAACTGACTAGTGGAGTTGCTGAGAAGATTCTTGGACCTGGCAAGTTGCTTGCAACCTGGGAGTGCCCGGGATATAGCTTTTGTGAGTCAGCACCTGTGTTGGGATGGCTTTCCTGGTTTTGAGTTGTCCCTGCCACTGTAAGTGATCCCTCAGCCATACTCCTCTTAGAACCCTGTAGAAATAAAACTTTGCCTGGCTTGAGGAAAGAACTTGTAAGACCTGTCCCGAGAAACCTCTGAGAATTATCTGATCTCTGTGGGCATTTCAGTTGTCTATGTGAGTTATCTGTAGCTCTGGAAGGTCCAGGATATTACAAGGTTTTTTCATCTCGCCTCTCTCTGCAAAGTTCCAGGGCCGGATAGCCCCTTCCCTTGAGGCACTGAGCAGAATATCACACCTCTAGTTTACCTGTTGCACAAACAGGAACTCTGCAGCCCCCCAAATAGAGCCAAGGTGGCTTGCCCTTCCCTTCTGCCTGACCCCCACTTCCTTGCCCAGAGCACAGTAGCCTTCAGTATATAAATATTACTGGCATGAATAAAACTGAGTTACTTTCCTCCCAGCTCTCTGTATGTGAGTCCGTTCATTTTCCACAAGTGACCTCCTGCTCTTCCCCTCCCCTCTCCTTGCCAGGAAGTAAGACTAGAGGTGGTCTGCCTGCAGGCAGGGGACAGCCTTGAAGCTACCAGGGAGAGAAGAACAGCATGTGGAACGCAGTCATGCATTATTCAAAGACTATAAACCACCAGCAGAACCCCAATAAAGTAGTTCATATGGTACAATTGTTATTCTGTTCTGTTGTGGATTCCCTGTCTTGGGTGAACATGTGTGTTGCCTTTCCCCAGGAAGTCTCTCATATAGCAAACATATATATATATATATATATATCTATATTATATATATATATATATATATATATATCTTAATCAAAGCACTTACTACCTATTACATGCCTCCTGGACAGATTATGAGATCTTTGAGATGTGAAGCATCTGTAGTCTAAGCCTCTAAGCACCCCCACATAGTGTTTAGGCCCATAGGCAGAGCTCAGGGTTTTTTTTTTAATATTTCATTTATTTATATGTATGAGTGTATTGCATGCATGTAGGTAGGTGCACCTGTGTTGTGCAATGCCTATGGAGTCAGAAGAGGGCGTTGGATTCCCCTGGAACTGGAGCTATGAACAGCTCTTAGTCACCATGTGGGTGTTGGGAATTGAACCCGAATCCTCTGCAAGAACAGTCAAGCCAGTGCTCTTAACTCCTGAGCCATCTCTCCAGCCCCCATAGAACTCAAGTTTTGTTGAATGAACCCTATGTTCAGACCCATCTTTAATCTGTATATATGTATAAACACACACATACACATACACACACAGACATATATACTGAAATGTATAACTGAAATTTAATAATGAATAATATCCTTATGTTGGTACCTTAAGTTTCTTCATGACTCTGTGGAATTCCATGGAACATCTCTGGCTTGTGGTTAGCAGCTTTTGGATCTCTTTGGTTTGTGGGCATGAAACTGAGAGATTTGCTTTTAAAGTAATTGAAAGCTCTTTCTGGGCTTTAATTTCCTTCTCCAAGTCAAGAGACAACCTGTCCAGGTACTCATAATCATCATTCATTTCTGAGTATCTTTTAAGGAGCTCCTAAAAGAAATGAGATTCATTCCATTTCACACTAAGTAGCAATGTTCAAACAATAACAAAATTTAACACCTTAATACTTTCTATTGGAAAAAAGATGCTAACACCATTGTGCTCAAATGGCAAAGGAAATGGACTGATTTTACACTATACAAATAATGTAGAATATTGTGGAAATTAAAGCACAAAACCATTGTTATCATTTTTTATGCAAATTCTATTAGTCTTAGACATGCAAGATTTGAGAAAAGTACAAACTATAAAGAAATATTGGAATGAATTCAATTCTGCAGGTATCATAATTCAAAGCTGAGACATGGCTTTGTTTATAGTAAACAGTAAAAGTTAGCGATCAATCAATGACCTCATGACTCAAACTGCCCATTTGCCAGTGTGGTATAGCTTCATGTATTTCTTTTTGAGACAGGGTTTTCCTGTAGCTTCAGTTGGCCTGGAACTTTCTATATATATAGACCAGGCTGGCCTTGATCTCACAGAGATCCTCTATCTCCTCAGGGATGGGATTAAAGGCAAGTGCCATGTGGGTATTATTTCACACATTTCTATGATCTTCCAATGTTGTTTTCTAGCTCCTTATTGGCCCTAAAGTTCAGGTTCTAGTTCTGTCACTTTTGGATTGGGAAGTCATGGAGTCAGTTGCTTTTTTAAAACATTTTAATCACAACATGAAGACTACAACAATTATCATTACAAAACTTTCTAGGGGAGGACATTAAAAATGTGTGCATGAGTATATAAGCTATTAAACAGATACAAACATAGCTTATAGGAAATGAAAATATATTTATTTTTTCAATTTGTTACCTGAATAATGTTGGCCAAATGTTAAACTTTAAGTCTTGACTTCCTTTTTAAAAAAATAAATGGGAAATAAATCCTATCTTTGAGCCCAAGGACCTAGTATGTACCTGACATAAGACACATGCAACAAATGCAACTAAGTGTCATACAGATGACCTGTTGGTCACAGCACAGGTGGAAAAACACAGAACACAATAAGTTCAAGTGGCTACAGGTGTGTAGTAAGGAACATGTTCAGCACTGGACACTAAAGAGTAGGAAAAAAAAAGAGTGGGGAAAAGAAAAAGAACAAGGGAGCAGTGATGAGCCCCGGTGTACAGTCAGAGCAGACTGCACGTTTATTAATCTAGGAGGCTGGAGAGAAGATTCCTGTCTCTGTCCCAGCAGTATATAGAATACTAACTTCTGTGAAGGATGTCTGAAATGATACAGCCATAAACAACCAAAAACTTCATAAGACCTTGAATTCTAGTAAGAGTGAGTGCAAACAAAGGTGGCTTTACCTTCAGTGTATATAAGAATGTGAACTCTTCTTACTGCTTTCACTGCTGTCTGTCCTCATCTCTACTGAAGTTACTGACATTCATCTTTCAAAAATGGTCTTTTTGCTTCTACCTTCATTTCAATACAAAACTCAGATGTTCCCTTTTAAACAGTAAGTCAGACTGTGTCTCTCACAGGGTGGGCCAACCTTTCTTACTGGACCCCCTCCCAGGCAGAGTAAACCTAGAGTCTTTCACAGTTGTGGCCTGTTCCTCCCTACAGCTCTGACTTTATTTCTTAGTAGGTTTCTGTCTTGCTTAATGTTCCTGGAACACCAGGAAGGCTCTTGGCTCAGGAGCTTTGTACTCACTGTTCCTCCATCTACATCATTCCTTCCTCAGGCACCTGTTTGGATGATCCATTTACTACTTTCAGAGATTTGCTCAGTATCACACAGAGGCTTTAAAACCAACAAACTCCCACTGTTTTATTTGTGTTTATATTTATATATGTGCACATGTACATACATGCATAGCTGTACTAGATAATGTTAAGAAAACATTTAGTACTATTTATTCACTACACGAGGGTTTTTTTTTATTTCACTTGAGGCCTGAGAAAGTTGTTGGAGCAGTAGCAGCATTCACATGGAGCTTTTACAGGGGAAACTTACGTTTATCTTGAGGCACTTTTCTCGGAGATTTTCTGTAAGATGTTCTCTACTAGACAGTGACCTTCTTTCATGTTTTACTATCTCTTTGTGGTTCTGCTCATCCTGGTATAAAGAAGTAAATAGCTATAACGACATTTACATATATCTAATCATGTACATACAAAAGAACATGCTGACAAAACCTAAAACTCTGAAAATGATAGAAGATAACATTGGCAGTAACCTATGAGACATAGGCATAGGAAAAGACTTTTTAAAATCAGACAGCAGTTGCTCAGGAAATAAGATCAACAATTGACAAGTGGGACCTCATTAAACTCAAAATCTTCTATACAGAGAAAAAAACAAAGTGAAGAGAAAACCCACAGAGTGGGAGAAAACATTCGCCAGTGATACCTCTGACAGAACATTAACATCCAGAATATATAAACTTGTCAAAAAACAAAGAAGAAAACAAACTCAAAAGATGGTGTAAAGAGTCTTCACAAATGAGGAAGTAAAGATGGCAGAGAAACATCTTTAAAAGTGTTCAACATTGCTAATAATTAAGGAAATTCAAATTAAAACCACTTTAACAATTCATCTCACTCCATATAAGACTAGCTAGGATCAAGAAAATGAAAGATACCAAAAGCTGGAGAGGTTGTGGGGAAAGGGGAACACTCATCCACTGCTGGTGGGAATGTAAACTCATGCAACCTCTAAGGAAAGCAGTGTGGAGAACTCTTTAAAAGACTCAAAATGAACCTACCATTTGACCAAGTCATACCACTTCTGGGTATATACCCAAAAGATTCATCCTATTGCAGAGGTATGTGCACAACTATGTTTATTGCAGCTCTCTTCATAATAGCAAAGAGCTGGAAGCAACCCAAATTCCCCTCAAATGACTAGTGGATAAAGAAAATGTGGTACATCTATACAATGGAGTTCTATGAAGCAGTAAAGAAAGATGACATCATGAACTTTGCAAGTAAATGGATAGAACTAGAAGCTAAGTGAAGTAACACAGTCCCAGAAAAACAAATGAGGTATGGTGACTCTCATTTGTGGATCCTAGCACCAAATCCTTATTTGTAAGCCAAGCTGAGTAATTTTTGTCTTTTTTTAGTAAGTATCATATACCACATTGCTGGATGCTACTATAGATATAGTTTGAAATTGGGCCAGGTGTGGTGACTCACACCTTTAATCCTAGCACTTGGGAGGCAGAGGCAGGTGGATCTCTGAGTTCAAAGCCAGCCTGGTCTACATAGTGAGCTCCAGGCCAGCTGGGACTAAAGGGAGACCCTGTCTCAAAAGTAGCAAAAAAAACCCCCAAAACATATATATATATATATATTTAAAAAAATATATATGTATTGCATTTTATTTTTTGAATTTTGAAGTTTATGTCTTTATTTTCCTAAGTTCTAAAATTTATGAGAAAGAATCAATTTCTCCTTTGAAAGTACATTAAAACATACATCAACTTGCTATGTAACCTGGGAATGTAAAGTTATATTTCTTTGTGCCTACATGCAACATTACTGTTAAAATGTTAATTCTGATACAAAAAAAAAAGGAAAATGATCAGATAGCAAAAGAAAGATGCATGGGCGTGGTGGCACACACCTTTGATCCTAGCACTTGGGAGGCAGAGGCAGGCGGATCTTTGAGTTCAAAGCCAGTCTGGTCTACAAAGCAAGCTCTAGGCCAGCTGGGACTAAAGGGAGATCATGTCTCAAAACAAAACAATACAAAAAAAAAAAAAAAAAAGAAAAGAAAGGAAGAAAGAAAAAAATGTTAATTCTGAACATATTTTCAGACTCTGTCATCTTGGTATATATGTGGAGTGTATATATGTGTACTTTGGAGTAATATAAAATTAAATGGAAAAACAACAAAAATAGAAAGCAGTATAATAAATAAATTGAACTGTTATATTCCTCAAACTAAAAATATGTAAGTATATCTTAGAACATAAATTTGAAATTCTATGTCTACTATAATTTTTTAACATTGACTTCTGACAAAACTATACTACCATGCTTTAACAATAACGTAAAATTTGTCACTGTTACTACAATGTGAATTTGCCACTCACTCTCTTTCAAAATTCCCCAACCTATAAAGTCTTTCAATATAATCATGTTACTTCTTAAAGATAGTGATTTTAATAAAATCTTTCTATTTAAAAAAGTACATGCTTACATTTTATATCATGTTTCAATAATGGAACATTATACTTGACAACAGTATTAAAATGGGCAAAAAAATAATGAGTAATATATTGCCAAGTCATACAGTGAGTGGCCTCAACTCAGTGCAGGAGATTATGGGAGAAACACATAGTTTCTGGAGATGGCGTTTATTCTTCATTAGGTTTTAGATTTTTTGTTCCTACTCTCCAAGATCTCTACATTAGAATTATTGCTGTCAACTAAATAGACTAGCAAAACTAAGACCTATTCATACATTCTTCCCAGAACCATGGGAAGAAAATTCCACTCATCTCTATTCTCTGTATTTGACCGAAAGCCACAAAACAACAGCCCCAAGCCCAACATACTTTCTCCCCTTTGTTTAAAGTGTTCACTTTCATACCTAGAATACCTGTTCAATACAGATTTGTCTAATGAATGAAACCTGTTTATAAATTTCGATAAGCCCCAAGTATAGAGAATTTCCAAGTATTTAGTGCTTCTATTGACATAACATGGCATTTTCTACTTTATTCTGCAAATATGAAAATGAAAAAGTTATAGATTTACTTTATGTAGTTTTGTCTGAACTTTCTGATATTTTTACAGGATCGAATTAAACCTTTGAAGATTATTCAGATTATAAACAGGATGAAGTGGTGCACAACTTTAATCCCAACACATGGGATGGAGGCAGAGGGAGGTGGATCTCTGTGAGACTGAGGTCAGCCTGGTCTACATAGTGACCATAATGTAGCTGGGGCAACAGGGAGACCCTGTCTCAAAAAAAGACCAAACCACCCCCCCAAAGATTAATTTGATTATTCAGAATATAAATAGACAATCCTTCCAACCCCCACCTTTTTTATAATGCTTTTATTGATGTTTTGTGTATTTCAGACATAATTTCTCAGTTCAGTTTAGGCATATTACCCTTTCCCTTCCCCCCACCCCACCACAGATCATGCACTCTGCCATAACTGTCCTGCATCTTTCTCTCAGACTTTTTTTTTAAGGTTTAGGAATTCACATTTTCCTCCTTTAATTTTATATTACTCTAAAATATGAATACATACTTTCCACTCATATACAGTAATTACAGAATCTGAAAGTGGTGGATTGATTCTAGAGCCCGTTAAGGGATTTGCATTATAGCAACATAGTTGCTTTCAGATAAACAGAAATATAACAATAATGTTCAGCTTGCCTTTCATCTGGGGATTTGGTGTCAGCATCCACAAATGAGGGAGACCATTCGCAGCTTGTTTTTCTACAACCCCCACCTTTCTATCTGGCTTGCTTCTTTCTAAATTCAGTGATGAAAACCAATTTTTGGGTCTACCAACAGATGTTTAGAAATGGAGGCATTTACGCTCTTGCAAATGTAGTTTAAAATATTTTCATTTAGAATAATGAAGTTCTTTCCCCCAGAAGCTTAAAAGGAAAATAGTATATCTAATAAATCTTTTTTTTTTTTTTTGGTCTTTTTGAGTCAGTCTCCCGTTAGTCCCAGCTGGCCTGGAGCTCTCTATATAGATCAGACTGGCCTTGAACTAACAAAGATCCTCCTTCCCCTGCCTCCCTAGTGCTGAGATCAAAGGTGTGAGCCACCACACCCAGCCTAATAAATCTTTCTTTTTTTTTTTTTTGGTCTTTTCGAGACAGGGTCTCCCTGTAGCCCCAGCTGTACTGGAACTCACTCTGTAGACCAGGCTGGCCTTGAACTCACAAAGATCTGCCTGCCTCTGCCTCTGCCTCCCAAGTGCTAGGATTAAAGGCGTGCGCCACCACGCCTGGCATAAATCTTTCTTAAAAACACAACAAAGAATAGGGCTGGGCTTGGTGGCACAGTGCCTTTAATCCCAGTACTTGGAGGTAGAGGCAGGTGGATCTCTGTGAGCTCAAGGCCAGCCTGGTCTACAGAGTGAGTTTCAGGCCATCTGGAGCTACAGGGAGAAACAAAACAAAACAAAACAAAACAACCCTAGGAACAAACCTAACCAAGGACACCAAAGCTCTCTACAATGAAAAATTTTAAACTCCTGAAGAAGGAGATTGAAGAAGACACCAGGTACTTGCTTTGGCAGAATATATACTAAAGTTGAAGAAGATACCAGCAAATGGAAAGACCTCCCATACTCGTGGATTGGAAAAATTAATGTAGTAAAAATGTCTATCCTACCCCAATTAATACACAGATTCAATGCAATCTCAATTAAAATCTCCATGAGTCTCTTCACAGACTTAGAAAAAAAAAAATCCTTAAATTCATATGGAAAAACAAAAGACCCCAAATAGCCAAAGCAACCCTGAGCAAAAAGAGCTATACAGGGGGATCACTATACCAGACTTCAAGCTACATTACAGGGCTATAGTCATAAATACAGCCTGGTACTGTCACAAAAACAGACCTGTAGACCAATGGAACAAAACTGAAGATCCAAACTTGAGCACATACAATTTCAGCCATCTCATATTTGACAAAGGGGCCAAGAAGACTCAATGGAGGAATGACAGCATCTTCAGCAAATGGTGTTGGCAAAACTAGATCACCACTTGTAGAATAAAATTAAACCCTTACCTCTCACCCTGTACAAAAATCAACTCCAAATGGATCAAAGACCTCAATGTGAAACCTGAAACTCTGAAGGTGACACAAAATGTTGGCAGTAACCCCCAAGGCATAGGCACAGGAAAAGGCTTTCTAAATCAGACAGCAGCTGTGTAGGAAATAAGGTCAACAATAAGCAGGACCTCATTAAAATCAAAAGCTTCAGTACAGCAAAAGAAACAATCAAAGAAGTGAAGAGAAAACCCACAGAATGGGAGGAAACCTTTACCAGTGATACATCTGACAGAGCATTAACATCCAGAATATATAAACTACTCGAAAAACAAAAGGAGCAAGGAAACAAATGTCTCACTCAAAAGATGGAATATAGAGCTGAACAGATACTTCACAAGTGAAGAAGTAAAGATGGCTGAGAAACGTCACTACTAATTAAAGAAATGCAAATTAAAACCACTTTAATATTTCATCTTACTATGGCTATAATCAAGAAAACAAAGGATACCAAATGCTGGAGAGGTTGTGGGGAAAGGGGAACACCTATCCACTGCTGGTGGGAATGTAAACTCATACAACCACTATGGAAAGCAGTGTGGAGAACTCTTGAGAAATTGAAAATGAGTCTACCACCTGACCCAGTCATCCCACTCCTGGGCATATACCCACAAGACTCAATCTACCGCACAGATACATGCACATCCATGTTTATTGCAGCTCTCTTCATAATAGTGAAAAGCTGGAAGCAACCCGAGTGTTCCTCAACTGACTAGTGGATAAAGAAAATGTGGTACGTCTACCCAATGCAATTCTATGCAGCAGTAAAGAAAGAGGACATAATGAACTATGCAGGTAAATGGATGGAACTAGGGGCTGGAGAGATGGCCTAGCAGTTAAGAGTTCCGCCTGCTCTTGCAGAGGACCTGGGTTCAATCCCCAGCACCCACATGGTGGCTGAGAACCGTCTTTAACTCCAGTTCCAGGGGAATCTGACACCCTCTTCTGACCTCCACAGCACTGCACAACACGGGTGCGCAAACCTACATGCAGCAGTACACTCATACACATAAAAATAAGTAAAATTAAAAAAAATGGTTGGAACTAGAACCCATTATGCTAAGTAACACAGTCCCAGAAAAACAAATGACATATGGTGTCCCTCATTTGTGGATCCTAGCACCAAATCCTTATATGTAAGTCAAGCTGAGTAAATTTTTTTTTGCTTTCTTTTGTACTAAATATAATACCTGATGTTACTCATCAACTTGCTATGTAATCCAGGAATGTAAAGTAATATTTTTTTTTCTTTCTTTACCTGCCTACCACCCTACTGTCAAAATGTGAATCCATAAACATGTTTTGGAATTATCCTATACTGTATTTTCAGATGCCATAATTTTGGTATGCGTGTGACATGCATATATGCATGTTTTGATGTGACACAAATTGGAAGGAACAACAAAAAAGACTGAGTCAAAGAACTGAATGAAACACTAAACTTCTGCCTAAAACAGTAACTTCGGCATTGAATTACAAAAAAAAAGTCTGAGAAAAAGATGAAAGACATGTAGGACAGAATGCATGTGCTCTTGTGGGGTGGAGGGTAAGAAGGGGGAACTGAATAAAAAATGTATGAAATACACAAAACTTCACTACAAAAAACCAAAAGCAAAAACAAAACCACCACCAACAAAAAACCCCACAAGAATAGTAGTTTCTGAAAAGTATTTTGGCTTTTGTGTTTCCTATTTATATGTTCATGGAAGTTTCCAGAAAAATATAGCAAAGAAAAAAAAATCATATAACTCATATTAGGGCCTGCTTCAAAAACACTTGATTATTATTATTATTATTATTATTTGGTCTTTTTCGAGACAAAACTCACTCTGTAGACCAGGTTGGCCTTGAACTCACAAAGATCCACCTGCCTCTGCCTCCCGAGTGATAGGATTAAAGGCGTGCGCCACCACGCCCGGCCCAAACACTTGATTCTTACAGCTATTAAGGAGGGCGAGACTCTGAACTTACTCTAATGGTCATTTCCCTAATGGTGCCCCTGGATTGGTTTCTTTCCCTTTTGAGAGACTCTTTCATCCTCCTTAGCTCACAGTTCTCCTTAGCTATAATTCTTATTTCTTCAAGGTTTTCAAGAACTTTCTTAATCAAGTCCAAGTTATTTATATCCATACTTTGCACAGATAAATTTTGAACCTCAAATTTCTTCTTTAATTGTTCCATTTCATTCATTTTTTGGTAATGTCTATTGATATCTTCTTTCTCCTTAAGAAACTGAAGCTCTTTTTTCTGAAATTCTTGGATCTTGAAATAATTATAAATAAATTAGAATCAAACAATTTCTCCAAGGAAGGAAAATAGTGTCTACTTGTTATATATGTACATATACACAAGTTGAGTATAATTTACCTAAATGCTCAGAATCACAAGTCTTTCAGAATTTAGATTTTCCTTTTTTTTGGAAATGGGGTCTCCCTTTAGTCCCTGGTCTACATAGCTGGCCTGAAACTCACAGAGATCGGCCTGCCTCTGCCTCCTGAGTGCTAGGATTAAAGGCGAGCACCACCACACCCGGCTTAAAGACAGTTCTTAGCCGTCTTGTGGGAATCAAATCCGGGTTCTCTGCCAGAGCAGTCAGTGCTCTTAACTGCTGAACCATCTCTCCAGCCCTAGAATTTAGATTTTCCAAGATATGGTCTCTCCATTTAGACCAGGCTAGCTTTGAACTCATGGACCCACCTGCCCCTGCCTCCTGAAGTGCTGGGATTAAAGGTGTGCACCAAAAAAGGCCTGATTAACTACTTTTAACACAAAGAGAAAAAAATGTATTATCAGTTAGAAATAAACCCTACACCATGGCCAGATCAAAATAGGACTGAAAGACATGAAGAGCAAGTTCTTGTCTTCCCTTCAGTGAGCAGCAGTGCTAAGAATTCCCTTAGCCCTGCTATCCACTGAACTCTGTCTCTTGCTTTTTTCTACCACCATGCTCTAAAGTCAGTTTCACATAGAAAGTACTAGGCTGAGAATTCCATTAGCAGGAAGAATCCCATTTATCTAATGCCATGTTTGGGGGCACTCTGGACTTTGATCGCCATAAATCACTATGTACTGAAGATGGGATAATTTTGCCCACTGAGTGAATATGTTGGTAGGATAAATTCCTAGAAGTGGCATTGCTATATCCAGTGTATGAACTGATGTTTTTAGAAAGACATTGTTAAACTGTCTCTTAAGGGGTTTTAACATTTACTTTTTCATCTCTAACGTATCTTGCATTTTCAAGGAAGGGAGGGGTGGTTTTGCATTAAAAACAGCATTTTTACTGGTCACAGGAAAGCACACAACTCACCCTGGCTGTGGCTTCTTGGAGGCTTTGCTTGAGTTGGTCTCTCTCGTGTCTGAGCATCTCCTCTGCTCTCTTTATAGTATCTCTTTCTTTTACTACAGACTTCATTTCTTCATGGTGCTCATGAAGTTTCTGAGCTAGGTTCAAATTCTCTATTTCTATTCTATTCAGAGTTAATCCTTGCTCCTTGAGTCGCTTCTGTGTCTCATTCATGTCTCCTTTTAACTTAAGAAGCTGAAGTTCATTTGCCTTAAGTTCTTGAACCTGATGATATTATGAAATCATGTTAGGATACAGCCGTTTTATAAAATTACATTTATTCTATTTTTAATTATATGTGTGTGCATATGCATGTGTGTGTGTGTGTGTGTGTGTGTGTGTATGTACATGTGAATGGGGGTACCCACAGAGGCCAGAGGTGTTGGATACCCCAGAACTGGAGTTCCAGGTGGTTGTGAGGCACCCAATGTGGGTGCTGGAAACTGAACCAGGTCCTCTGCAAGAGCAGTAATCACTATTAACTGCTGAGCCAGCTCTCTAACCCAGGATACAGATTTTAAAAAAAAATATTTATTATTATCTTATTTTTTTATGTATGGGTGTATTTCCTATATGTATGTAAGTGCACCCATGTTGTGCAGTGTCTTGTAGAGGTCAGAAGAAGGTATTGGGTCCTTTGGAATTGGAATTACAGATGGCCATTAGCTGCCACGTGGGTATTGGGAACTGAACTCAACCACTGAGCGATCTCTCTGGCCCCAAGATACAGATTTTTTAAAAAAGATAAAGTTTCTAAATTGACTCAGACAAAAGTCTTTTCACGTTATTCTCATTAATATTTTACATAAAGGCAGACAACTTTCTTTGAGGTATAATACACGAAATATATTAATCAAATATAGAGTTCAATTATTCTTGACACATGCATACTTCTATAAAATTATAACCCAGACCAAACTAGAGAGCATTTCTAGCATCCCATAAAACATTGGTATATCCTTTTCTAGGTGTAACTATTACTCTGATCTTATCATCCTGGATCAGTTTTGTTTCTCTTTGAATTCACAGGTGACAATGCACGCATCAATTCACTCACTGACAGATATTTAGATTGTTTTAGTTTTCACGATTCTGAGTAAAGCAGCTATGAACATTTTCATGTCTGTGTAGAGGATACACTCTGTCCTTTTAGGTACATAGCCAAAGTGTGGAAATGCTTGGCTTGACCGCAAGAGTTTGCTGAGCAGTAGTGAATGTCCAAACTGTTTTCTAGTATACCTGAAGCATTTACGTCCCCAAAGGTTTAAGGCATGAACAAATCAGATGTTCAATTAAGCAAGTCCCTCTCCCTTCCCATAATACCTTCTCTTGTAATTTAATATCTGCAATTTGTAAATCCATTTTCATTTTTGATATTTCATCTGTCCTCTCAGAAATGATGCCTCTGAGCCTGTCAATAGTTTCTTGGTGCTTTTTCAGATCCACACGAGCAATCCTTAGTTCCTCTTCCTTTTTCAGATCCTTTTAAGAATAGTGACACATTTAAATATTAAATAGTATTGAAAAAATTAAGTGAAATGCTTTCTTAGTAAAAAAATAATAATTGTTTTAACCTTTTTATTCTTTGTTGTGGAACTGGGCCTGAACCTAGGACCTTGTGCACGCTAGGCAAGAGGTCTACAACTGGGTAATACTGTGTGCCTGCTTTTACTTCTTTGTTTTTTATTTTTTTAAATTTTTAAATTTTTTGGTCTTTTTGAGACAGGGTCTCCCTGTACCCCAGCTGCCCTGGAACTGGCTCTGTAGATCAGGCTGGCCTTGAACTCACAGAGATCCACCTGCCTCTGCCTCCCAAGTGCTAGGATTAAAGGTGTGTACCACCATGCCTGGCTACTTCTTTGTTTTTTTAAAATTGTGTGTGTGTGTGTGTGTGTGTGTGTGTGTTGGGGTGGGGTGTCTCAGTGTGTGGAGGTCAGAGGACAATTTTGTGGAGCTGGCTCTCTCCTTCCACTTTTACGTGGGTTCCAAGTCTTGGGCTCAGGTTGCCAGGCTCCAGCAACAAGTGCTGTATTGGAACCATCCCCGAGTCCTGCTTTTCCTTCTTAATTTTCTTTGTTTCTCATCTCCGCATCTCCTATTTCAAGAAGAAAACACAGCACTGCCGCTTGCTGCAAAGAAGGGTCCATTACTGTAAGCAGATAACATGTTTCCCTGCTAGGAATAGGAATGTCTGTAACTTACATCTGCTTCTGCTCTTCTAAGGCTTTCCCTCAATTGGTCTCGCTCTATTCTGAGGGTTTCCTCCACACTTCTTAGGCCATCATTTTCCTTCGTAACAAATCTTACTTCTTCAAGATTTTCATGAAGTTTTTGAGTCAATCTTAGCTTCTCTATTTTTATGCTCTCTAGAGTTGAATTCTGGGCTTCTAGCTGCTTCTTTAGTTGGTCCAGTTGATCCACAGTCTCCCTGAGATCATCTTGTACTTTGGAAAATTGATGTTCTTTTTCCTGAAGTTCTTGGACCTTATGATAATCATAAAATAAGTTAGGAGATTGAGGGTATGCATGCGCACATGCAAAACAAATAACGTATTAAAATTAAACAGGGAAATCTTCACTTGTCTTTAAACACATTCACATCTGATTCATTATGCAGAAGATTTTATTCAGTCTTCCAGTTATTTAGATTAAAAAAATACCTGTGCTTCTAAAGTAGCATTTGTGCGTTCTAAGTCCCCTTGGATACTGGATATTTCATCTGTCTTCTCAGAAACAATATCTTTGAGTTTGTTGATAGTTTGCTGGTATTCTTTCAGATGTACATTAGCAATTCTTAGTTGTTCTTCTTTTTCTAGACCCTTAATTATTTGAGAAAGAAAAAAAAAATACATTGAGAGAAATAGGAGTCAAACAGAAGGCATGTGTCAGGAAGTCAGTCTCCTTGTCCTCTCAAAGTCTCCCAGTCTCCCTTTAGTTACTTTCAGATATGAACAAATTCTAGATATAGTACTGTCTACTGACCTTTTTCCAGTGGGACACTTAAAATGCAGCATTGTAATTCTACTTTGTTATTGAAGTGCAGTATTCCATGATCTAAATATGTTGTACTTTCAGCTAGTCTCCTATTAATGGACAGAGTGGGTTTTCTACAGATATCTTTGCACCAGTGTGCACACTATAAATAGCTATAGTTAGACTCTTTGGGAGCAGTTTTCTACTTCCACCCACTGGTCCTTTAAGACATGAAGGGTCAAGACGGTAACTCACTCTAGTTCTGATTGCTTTAAGATCTTCCTTGAGCTTGTCTGTCTCCACTCTGAGGCTCTCCTCTGCACTCCTAAGGACATCCCTTTCTTTTGCCATAGATCTCATTTCTTCAATGTTTTCGTGGAGTCTTTGAGTCAAGTTTGCATTCTGCATTTCTATCTTTTCCAGAGTTGACTTCTGGGCCTCAATCTGATCTCGCAAGTGTTCCATTTCACATATATTTCTTTCAGTCTCATTACTTGTCTTCATTGTAAGACATTTCTGCTCTTTTTCCTGACGTTCCTGGAGCTAAGAAAATAAAATAAGTTAGGACACAGGTAGACAAGTTTTTTTTTTTTAGAAGGAAAAAGGAGTATGTAGTTCTAAATCAAAGTAAAAAAAAATGTACATTTTAGTATGCAGTGCTTTCTTTGCTAAAGGATATGAGGAAAACAAACTAGGTAGATGGCATTTTCTAATGTAACAGCAAGGACTACCTTTCCCTACAACTCAGCATCTAAAGCCCTCTGAATATTTGGTACTTGATCTGTATTTCCTGAGATACTCCTTGTACTAATAATTACTAGGAAATCATTAGGTTGAATACAAACAAATTTTAGTTCCTTTTTCATTTCCTTTATAATTAGAGAAAAACAAATAAAAACCTAATAGCCAACATCATCATGATCATATTAAGCCTATTTTTCTTTTGGTCCAAATCAGTTTACTTTAGCAATGATTTCTTTTAATGTTTTCTTTCTGTTGGACTCTCTCCCTCTGCGGGCCTTCTGCACACCCTTTCCTTAATTTTAAGTTTTAGTTCTTGACTTTCTCCAGTCCTTTCATTCAGCTCGAGCCTGCCATTTTCTACACTTCATAGTGCTGAATCTTCAGGGAGAAGATGCTTTATGTCTTATTCTAGTCTGTTTACTCTTTTCTTTAGCCTCACTAGTTTCTTTTAAATTAAGCTGTTCCTGTTTCTCATAAAATACTTGAATTGTAAAAATAACAATTTTAGGGCTGGAGAGATGGCCTAGAAGTTAAGAGCATCAACTGCTCTTGCAGAAGACCTGGGTTCGATCCCCAGCACCCACATGGCTGCTGAAAACCATCTTTAGCTCCAGTTCCAGGGGAATCCAAACGCCCTCTTCTGACCTCCGAGGCATTGCACAACACGGGTGCACAAACCTGCATGCAGACAGTACATTCATACACACATAAAAATAAATAATTAAAATAATAAAAAATAACAAGTTTATAGCAAAAAATATACATGTATGTGTACACACACACACACACACACACACTATTATTTTAAGGAAAAGTATGAAATGTAAATTCCACAATGATTCAGTACATGAATAATGCTCTTTCAGGTAGCTATCTCCTTCAAATTTCTTCCCATTGTTTCTCAACCTCAATTTACCTTTTTCTGCAGCTCATCAGTGGCTGATTCTAGTTCTGTCTGAATGCTTGATATTTCGGTTTCCTTCTGGGAGATGGTCATTCTCAGAGCATCAACAGTCTTCTCTTGTTCTTTCAGGCAGCAATGAGTAGCTTTAAGTTCCTCCTCAGTTTCCAGATGCTTTATTATTAGAGAAAATTCCAAGACATTTATAGAAATATCATAAGTATTACAATATAACGAAGTCCTTTTTGCAAAAGGAATATATTTGCTTACAAAATATCTTAAGAAATACAGGGAAAGATGAAACCTACTTTAGCTGTGATTTCGCTGATGTGCTCTCTGAGTTGGTCACACTCTGCCTGGAGAGCCTGCTGCAGGAGCTGTAGGTCATCTCTCTCCTTGGATAACAACATCACCATTTCACCACTTTCACCAATGCTCATGGACAACCTAAGTTCTTCCTGTTCTTCTCTCAGCACTGCTGAGTCTTGGGCTTCGAACTGTTTCATTTGTCCCACCCTACTCATTATTTCCATAGGCTCACTGTCCTTTTCTTCTACACTGAAGGACTGCTCCTGTTTGTTTTGAGATTCTGGGATCTTCAGGGATTCCTAAGACAGTAATAGTTGGTAACAGATGATGTTTAATTATAAGGGAAAAGAAATCAAGTTTTTTTTTTTTTTTTTTTTTTTGGTAGACAACTGAGGCTGAAGCCAATAACTCATTTATAGAGTAATCTTTTGTTTCTTTGATTTTTGAGACAAAGTCTACTTGTGGCCCTAGCTGCCTTGGAACTCACTATGTAGACTGGGCTGGCTTAAATCTCACAGAAATTCACTTGCCTCCACCTTCCAAGTGCTTAGGCTAAAGGTATGTACCATTATGCCCAACTTACACAGTAATCTTTTAACGCTTTTTCCATTATTCAGATCATTAATATTTTAAGTAAGGCTCACAGTATTTCTAGGTGTCCTATTAAATAAAGGCTGGAGAGAAATATGATTTCTCTGAGAATCATACTTAGGGGGAAAGAAAGATATTAGTGTGAAATCTCATCAAACAGAGGAGCTGGACTCTCCTAGGGCACATGCCAAGCTTACTTATTAGGAACGAGTAGGAAGGGCTTCCTAGGGGACAGAAACAGAGCTGAAGGTATGTAAGTACCAGGGAGACAGGATCAGAGTGCTTCAAATTCCTGAGAGAAGCGCAGGAGAGGATTGCAGCATGAGAGGGACGCAGCAGGGAGGGAGCAGTGGGCTCTGTGGGTCAGGGCCTTGTTTAAAAGGAAAGATGACTTGGTCCCAGAATAGGAAAGAAAGCAGAGAAGTGTAAGAATGAAGGTGGAGAGCTGCAGAGACGTAATGGTGGTCTTGTATGAAGGTGTTGGTAATGTGACGGGGAAACAGAGGATTTGAATGCAGGCACATGTACCCACACATGAAAATAAAGAAGGTTTGGAGAAACAACTAGAGAGAGAGTGCAAGGAGAAGATAAAACTAGGGATGGTTTCCAGGTTTTTAACTGAAGCAATAAGGCAGACCATGGGTACATTGTGTAAGGAACAGATGATTTTTAAATTTAACACAGGGTCTCATTTGTCTCAGACTGGCCTCAAACTTGCAATCCTCCTGCCTCAGCCTCCCAAAAGCCAAGAGTATAGTCCTGTACCACCATGCATGGCATGGAGGGACAGATAGAAAGAAAGAAAATACTTTTCAGCTGGAACCCTTTCTGTAATTCAGCACTGCATCTTCTAAATCAATTTTGCATACTTAAGAAAACAGCTATTTCTGGGGCTGGAGAGATGGCTCAGCCCTTAGCAGCACTGGCTACTCTTGCAGGGGATCTGTTTTTGGTTTCCAACATGGCAGCTAACAATCATCCATATACTCCAGTTCCAGGGGAATCTGATGCCCTCTTCTGGCCTCTGTGGCCATTGCATGCACAGTTCCACTTACATGATGTGAAAACACACATACACACACACAAAAAATAAAAATGGTCATTTCCCTGAAATAATTTTTGTCCAATTTCGATGGTTTATTAGCATTCAGGAGCAATTTTTAATTATTCTGTTTCCAATCATAGCATGATTAAGAAACATCTAAAGGGGGCTGGAGAGATGGCTTAGTGGTTAAGAGCACTGGCTGCTCTTTCAGAGGACTAGGGTTTGATTCCTAGCACTCACATGATAGATAACTTCTATAACTCCAGTTCCAGGAGGAATCCAGCACCCTCTTCTGACTCCCTTGTGCACTGCATGACATGGGTGCAACTTACATACACGTAGGCAATACATTCATATACATAAAATAAAAATCATAAAAAAAATTTGAAAAAAAACCTGGCAGTAAGATTTAAACTATAACATAAATAAAATAGCCCTTTATAAAGACTTAATTCTAATAAAATTTTACTTATATGGAAAGAAAAGAAACTTTATTAGAGCATAGTGGTCCACATGCCTCTAATCTCAGAACTGGGACGTAGAGTTCGAGGTCAATCTTGGCTATGTGAGACCCTGTTTCAAAAATCAAAAACAACAACAACAACAACAACAACAAAAACCTCACTCCAGCCAAAGTTTCTATAATGTCTTCTTCTATTGAGTCACATTCAACTTGAAGCACTTCTTTTATCATCCACAATCATCATTTTTTAAGGAAAAGATCAGAACACTTTTCCCCAGCAATGAAAGTGACCTCGACCCTTCAGGATCTCTTTGGATCATGAAGCCTGTTTACTCACATACCTCAGCTCCCACTGATGCTACTCAGGACTTTCCTTCTACTTCCCTTCTGTCACAACTCTTTTCGGCTTAGATCCAAAGTGAACAATCCTTAGACACTCAGTTTACATGACTATGTTTCTCAAATGGATTATAAGTAAATATAAAACAGACCTCAAGTGTTTATGTATGTTCCATTTTCAGATGGATCCCAATGCCACCTGGCAATTTTTCTGTGGATGTACACTGATTCCCCTTTCACCCTGGTTGTTAGTAGCACCACGTAATATTGACTATCATATTTCTATACACACTACATTAGAATGGAGGAATTTTTTTACATGGATATATATTGAGGAAAAAAGAACTGTTTTATTTATAGCCTAGTTTCAATGTTTGGCAGGGTGCAGGCCCACTTATCCCAATCCAATTATTTGACATTACCTTATTTGACTGCTTATTTATTAGTGATCTCCTCCAGCTACAAATGAATAAGGATGTTTTCCCTTTGGTCCTGTTGTCCCATTCTTTATTCTTTTACTCTTTTCTTTTTTGAGATAGGCCTAGACCGGCCTCAAACTCTCTAAAGAGCCCAGGCCCTCCTTGAACTCCTGACCCTTCTGCCTCCATCCCCAGTGCTGGGACTATGAGGATTGTACCACCAAAGCTGACTTTCCCCATTGTATCTCTGTAATGAGACTGTACCTCAGCAGACTGTCAGCATATTCTTAACAAGTAACTGAGTGGTAACTCTGTCAGCATTTACTATTTACTTATTTACCTTCCCTTGCAATTCGGTATTAGACTTTTCTACGGCCTTCTGAGTGTTTGCTGTTTGGGTGTCTTTTTCACAAATGCTTCTTTGTAGTTCATCAATAATTTCTTGGTGTTCTTTTAGATGCATGCGAGCAATGATTAGTTCTTCTTTTGTTTGCAGGCCCTTAATAAGAGAAATTAAAAAAAAATTAACATTATCCCAACGTCGCCTCCCTCTTTCTAATTGGCTTAATTAAGTTCTAAAGAACCATTTGAACAATAAAGAAAAGGTAACTTACTGTAGCTTCAGTTTCTCTTATGCATTCTTTAAGTTGGTTTCTTTCTATTTCAAATGACTTCTGTAAGTCTTTTAGATCGTTTCTTTCTTTGGTTATAGATTTCATTTTCTGATCACTTTCCTGGAGTTTCTGGGTCAATGCAAGTCTTTCTATTTCCACACGTTCTAATGCTAATTCTTGGTTCTTTAATTCATTCTTTAAATTCTCCATTTCAGTTATCTTTTCCTGCATCTTAGTCATCTCTTCCTGTGTGCTAAGAAGTTGTTGCTGTTTTTCTTGGAGTTTCTGGTCCTTAGGAGGTACAATTTTTTTATAATTATCATGTTAAGGCTATTTTACCAAATTTTTATCTAGAATCATTAACAGAGCACTGTATCTCAATGAAAATAGACAAGCAGTAAAGTAGCCCTCTAGACATAATGTTTATCATGGGTTAAACAGTGTTTAACTCAAAATTCAGGACTATCCAGAACCTCGGAATGTGACCTTGTTTGGAAATGGGAGTTCTGCAGAGGGAATAAGTCATAAGAACAGATCCTACTGGGTTGGGCCTCAAATCGATGACAGAAAAGGACACAGAGAAACTTAGAAAAGCAGGTCATGGGAAGGTGACAGCAGTTTTAAGCCAAGAAATGCCCATAGCAGCCAGAGATCCCAGACACTGGCTAGAAGCTAGCAAGCACTCTTCTCTAAGCCTTTAGAAGGAGCATGGCTTTGCTGACTCCTCAACTTTGGACCCCACCACAGTTCAAGAACAGAGATATGAAACATTTCTGTTCTTGTAAACCACCAACTTAATGGTAATTCTGATATTATCTAGGGAACTTACTTAGGCTGATCAAGGGAGTGAGGTGACAATGAATAAATAGAACTAAAAAGCCAAGAGACTAAATATACAAATACAGATAACAAATTACTATAATTCCCTGTCATACGAACAAAATCACAAACATATTTTGAGGCAAGGTCTTATTCTGCAGCCCAAAGCCCAAACTCTGAGTGCAGTTCAGAATCACTGGGGCAATAGACATAGGTTTTATTTGTGTCTCATAGCAGAACTATACATTCACAAATGATTCAGAAGGCTGCTAGCATCTGAGATGCTGAGTGAGCAGATTTACTTTTTTTTTTTCTTTTTGAGATAGGGTATCTCTGTAGCCCCAGCTGTCCTAGAATTCACTGTGTAGGCTGGTCTTGAACTCACAGAGATCCACCTGCCTCTGCCTCTCAAGTGCTGGGATTACAGGCAGGCACTACCATACCCAGCCTCACATTTTAAAGAAACACTAATATATCTCCATATGGAAAGGACCTTTGCTCTGTTGACTGATATCCTAAGTACTCAGGATAATGTCTAGCCCATGGTAGTGCTCAATAAATACTTGATGAGTGACTATTATATGGTTAATCTAAAAGCTATAAGGCTACACCTCACCTAAAATTGTTAGAATTTTATAATCCTGGTAAGGAATGTGAAAAATTCAATACAACTGAAATTTTAAAATATGTGCACTGAGGGGGTGCAGGTGTGAGGGATCATGCCTTTAATGCCAGCATTCAGGAGGCAAAGGGAGAGACGGAGGCCAGCCTGGTCTACATAGCAAGTTCCAGGCCAGCTGGGGCTACAGGGAGACATGTTTCAAAAAAGACATAAATTACATCTGCATTTGGAGATATACTATTCTTAGATTTGGGACTAGAGGAATAAAATTTTGTTAACAAAAAGGTTTAGTCAGGACAAACAGGCAGGGAGGTAACTCGGAAAATTCACCTTTTTCTTGAGCTCGTCTTCAACTTCTGCCAGCTTTTCATAGGTCCGAGAAAGCTCTTCACCTTTGTTTGTGGCACGGCTCCTTTCTTGGGCAACTATCTCCTGTTGCCTTCTGAGTTCTTCTCCAAGAATTCTTAATTCTTCCTGGTTTTCAATGGTCTAGAGTTTAAAAAATGTTTGAGAGCAAATAAATAATATTATAGTTTTATGAAATTAAGAAAAAAAAAAAAAACCCAAGAAATGAGTAAAGGACAGTTGTAAAAAGAAAATGCTTTCAATGGTTAAAAGGAGACTAGAATTAGTTCTTTTCTTATGCACAAGTCTTTCCATATCCACATGTTCTGATGCTAATGGATTTGAGCTAATGGATTTAGCTTTGGATCTGAGCATTGATCATTCACCAATCAGCTAAAAATGGTGTCCACCCTGTGAAGGCAGGCCTATTAAAATCACACAGTGACAGTCATTCATATATATATATATATATGTATGTGTGTGTGTCACAAAAACATAACAAACCAGAAATCGAATATAATAATTTTCTTTTTTTCTTTTTGGTATTTTTGAGACAGGGTCTCCCTTTTAGTCCCAGTTGGCCTGGAGCTCGCTCTGTAGACCAGGCTGGCCTTGAACTCACAAAGATACACCTGCCTCTGCCTCCCGAGTGCTGGGATTAAAGGTGTGCACCATCATGCCTGGTGACTAATTTTCAATCAGCTCTTTGACAAAGCAGAAAATTAAGATAGCACAAAGCATCAAGTTCTACTGGATCCATAGTGAATTTCTCAAATTAATAATTTAAAACTTTATAGGTTATACAGCCTTTAAACAGATACAAAAATGGAACCAGGTATGGTAATATTGATAAATACCAATGATTAAAAACAGAATTCAAAAACTACAATAGTAAAAGAAAAACATTTAGGAACCATTTAACAATATATGTAACACCTGAAAATTGGATCTTGTAATACATCACCATAAGAATAAATTATTAGAAGACATACAGTGGCTCATAATCATATGAAAAATGTTCAACACGGTTGGGGAAAGGCAAAGTAAAATAAGGTACATATTCAGAAGAATGGCTAAAATTGCAATCATTAGCTCTGAAGGGCTGGTAAGGGACGGTATGAAACCACTGAAATTCTATATATATTTGCTGGTGGGGATATAAAGTGGTAAAACTCGTTTGGAAATCAGCCTGGAAATTTTTTTTTTAAATTTACATGTATGAGTGTTTTGTCTACATGTATGTAAGTGCATCCGTGGTGTACCATGTCTGTGAAGGCCAGAAGAGGGTGCTGGAGATCCTGGAACAGGAGTTACAGATGGTTGTTAGCTGCCATGTGGGTGCTAGGAATTGAATGTGGGTCCTCTGCAAGAGCAGTGCTCTTAACTGCTGAGCCATCTTTCCAGCACCAGTCTGGAAGATTCTTACCAAGTTAACATAATACCCTGTGACCCAGTAGCTCTGCTTAGGTGGATACATTTGTCAAAAGTCACCAAACTCTACACTTCCATAAAGTATATTACAGGTAGGTTATACTTGAATAAATTAATAAACCCCAAAATAACAGATAAAATGTATGTCCAAGTACAGTGCTAAACCTACCATCTCAATATTTTCCTTTAGATCTGCCTTCAATTGTTCCTTTTCTTCTGTAACACTTTCTAACATTTGTTGGAGCTCATTTCTCTCCTGTATTAAAGAACTTATCTTCTGCTGCTGCTCAGTTCTCTCATTATCTGTAGCACCTGCAATCAGTATCTGGGTGTTTGTGGCCTCCGGATTCTGTTCTTCATCTACACCAGCCCTCTAAAATTGGAATACATTAAAGGAGAATTTAAGTAGCTAATAACCACTCTAATATCAGTGAAATAGCCATCACATATATTCTGCACCAAGGACTATTCTCAAGTCTTAACACATATATTCTCTACCACATGCTTAGGAAGTAGGCACTATTATGATGATCCTTATTTGATAAGTGTGGAATTTAAATTCCAGAGAGGTAAAGTCATTTGCTTACGATCATTCATAGAGTAGAGTATGGTTTGGACTCAAATGGTCTGGCTCCAGTGGCAGTATTGTAGACCAATTCACTGATAAGAACTACTTGGGTAGCTACAAATATCTTCATGTACAATAGGTTAACTGACATTATTAAAATATTATATAATATTATAGATAGTAATATTAACATTTATTAATATATAAAAACCAAAAGATATATATAGCCAGTATAGAAATCAGTGTGAAGACTCCTCAAATAGAGACAGACAAACCATAAGATCCAGCTATACCACTTGGGCATATACCCATAGGATTCTATAGCCTACTACAGAGATCCTGGTGTATCTATATTCATTGTGCTTTATTTACAATAGCCAGGAAATGGGGCTGGAGAGATGGCCTATCGGGTAAGAGCGCCGACTGCTCTTGCAGAGGACCCAGGTTCGATCCCCAGAACCCACATGGCGGCTGAGAACCATCTTTGACTCCAGTTCCAGGGGAATCCGATGCCCTCTTCTGACCTCTGTGGCACTGCAGGACATGGGTGCACCAACCTACATGCAGACAGTACATTCATACACATACAAAAAAACCCCCCAAAACCAATAGCCAGGAAATGGAAACAGCCTAGATAATGAAAAATGTGGTAAATATTCACAATGGAATGTGATTCAGCAAGAGGGGAGGAGTGGGAGATGGGAGGTGGGGTACAGAAGGGAATGTGGGGAGGGATAACTAACATTAAAGACCTCTGAAAAAGCCAAATGGAAATCTATTACTGTAAAAGCTTCCTAAAATACATACATATACACATACATTTATATAAGGAGTTTAGGTGGAGTTATTCTGTAGTGAGGGACAATGTATCTCCCAAATGCCACAGGCTACTAATAAAAAAGGCCAGGGCCAGGTATGGGTTACTTCTTTTCAAATTGCTGGCCAGTGGGGTCTAAGACTATACAGCTCTTGCCATTGCTCCTGGTAATCCTTCAGAACTTGAAGGTAAGACCTTTTTACTGAAGAACAGCACATTCTTGCATCATAGGACAAGGAGAATCAAACTGGGATGGACCTGGAAGCTCCATTCTTATTGGCTAGCTGTCAGAGTGCTGGAAGGTTCTATGTATGCTGCTGGGGTAATCAACATTACCCAGTTGTGAACCCCTTGAGCTATAATAATGACTGGCCTGGTAAGACACGTTCACCAGTATAACAGTGGCATGATTGTTAAGGAAGGAATGAACTATCTTCTGATTGGAATTAAGGCTTGCCCTACAAGACAGAACTAATGCCTGGTGTCATTAACTGGGCCCAAAACCCATGTCTGGTAAGGTCATAGGCCGTAGGATAGAACCCAATACTATTATCCTGCTTAGTACCAAGCTGCTCCTTGTCTTTATGTTTATAAACATAGATTAGTACATCTCTCAACCCTCATTACAGATGCTTCTTTTTGCATTAGATGGGGATTAATACAGAGGCCCACAACTGATCAACATGCAAAGAAGAGATTGTGAAGTGTTCAGTTCTAAGAGAGGCATCTATATCATACCCCCACCCCCAGTACTCAGGAATCGTGATGGCAGAGGGGACAGAAAGATTTTCAGGGCCAGAGGAAATGAGTATCTGCACCCAAACAGAATTTCTAGTACATGTCTGGGCTGTAGTGCCTATGAACTCATACCAGCTGTGACAGGATGCACAGACCTGCCCAAGATCAAGCCAGCCAAAATCCCAGCATGGATGGGGGCTCATAAAGTCCCACCCCAGCTGAGGAGCTGTGGGTAACTGATGGCTGCTGGGGAAGGGAGGGTCAGTTTATTTCAGGGATGAGGCCTCTCAGAGGACACTTGTGCTCCAGAAGATGGTTCTACACCCATACAAATAAATACTGGCAGCACTAAGTGGACTCAGTGAATTTTAAAAGAGAGCACACGACTAGGATGGCAAAATATGCCCATGAGTGCAATAGTCGCATCTGCTTTTGGATTGGATTTAAGGCCCATTCCACAGGAGGAAACATATTCCTGGTACTGAAAATTTGCCCAAGAACCCATGGTACACAGGGCCCTTGGTGGGGGGGGCACACCTGATGTCATTATTCTGCTAAATGGACATAGTATCAAATTGTCCTCTAAACTGAAATCTGTCTATCCATAATAGATTACTGTAGCTCTCAGCCTCCATCAGAGAAGTTTCTTTGTACAGTGCATGTTGGTTAATGCAGAAACTCACAATTGGTCAAAGTTGTGGAGTGCTCAGCCACAAACGGGACGTGTGTATCACACCCTTACTTCAAGGACGATTGAAGAAGGGGGCATTGAAAGATTGTCAGAACCTGAGGTTTGGGAAGATCAGAGTAAAACTGTCTTCTGGACATGTCAGAACCACTGCTTTAGTGAATTCACAGCAGGTGTGGCTGCCTGCACGAGGTCAAACCGGTCAACAATCCTGCACAGAGTGGAAAGAGCGTCATGAGCCCCCATCCCCAGCTCAGGAGCTAAGGACAGTTGATGGCTTCCGGAAGGGGGAGAGTCAGTTCTCTGTAAGTGTGTGGTAATGGTAGGCTGACTACTCTCCCGTGGATAGCCCCACACCCAGGAGCGTATGTGCAGCACAAATTGGAATTGATGGGTTATTAAAAAAAAAAAAGGATGAGAAGGTGGGGAAAGGATAGGGATGTGGAGGCTAGTCTGTGAGAAGTTGGGGGTGAATATGAGTATAACACACTGCGTGAAATTCTCAAAGAATTAACAAAAATATTTAAAAAGAGCACAGAAAAGTGGGAAGGTAAAGTGGTAGGGGACATATTAAAAGAACTAGAGGGGAGGGGTGGGGGCTGGATTTGGTCAAAACACATTACATTCATGTATGAAATTCTTAAACAATAACAGAAAGTCCCAAATCAACCAACCAGCTTTCCCCTGGGGGCCAGGAGCATCTATAGCTCAGGGAGCGTCTACAGCTCAGGGAGCGTCTACAGCTCAGGGAGCGTCTACAGCTCAGGGAGCATTAGTTCGGTCTGCCACAGCTGTGGGTGAGGGAAGGTCCAGAGAGGCAGCTGTGGTAAACAGGGCCAAACAGACCTGGGAAAAGGTACAGACAGCAGGAAATGCAAAGTGCATGAGAGAGAGTGCTGTCCCCAGTGTTGGAGAACAACTTTCACTAAGCTAGAATTACCCTGGAATTTGATAGATTTGAGTCTTAGACTATGCTCATGCTTTCCCAGAATACTGTGAAAGTGGACACAGTACTGAAATCAATCTACAGATTCAATGAAATTCACATAAAATCCCAAAGACATATTTTTCATAGAATTGGAAAGAAGTTCACATGGAAGTACACAAGGCCTTGAACACCAAACTTTAGCAGAAAAAACAATGGTGGAGGTAACACAATAACCAAAGGAATTTTTTTTTTCTTTTCTTTTGCAGTGCTGGGTATCAAACCCAGGGCTTTATGCTTATGAGAGAACCTGACTACCATGGGACAACACACTCAGCCCAGAAACTGCTCTGTTGGAGGCTGTACAAAATGGCATGGGCACTAAGAAAAGTATGACAGTGTTTCCTCAAAAAATCAAAACTAGAATTCCTGTGTGACTCAGTAGTTCTAAGTTTGAACTGAAAACCAAGTCTTCATAAAGTATATGCACTTTTATAGCCACTACTGATTATTCATAACAGCCAAAAGTTAGAAAAAGATCACATGTCCATGACAGATGAAGGACAAGTAAAATGTGTTACACACACGTGCACACCCCCCCCCCACATACACGCACACACACCCTCTTAAATATTATTCAGTCTCAAAAAGGTAGGGGACTCCAATATATGCTACTTCCTGAGGCTTGAGAACATAATGGAAATTGAGAAATGTCAGACATAAAACAAATTATACCTGACTCTCTGAGGTCTCTGGTGCAATTCAATTTAGAGACAGAATGCAGGTCAGCTGCCAGTGTCCAAGGAGAGGAAAATGTTTTTGTTTCACAGGTGTAGAATTGAAATTTTGCAAGAAGAAGAGTTTTGAAGACTGGTGGTACAGTAAGTGGTAGACCTTAGCCCTACTGATTTCATAATGACCAAGGAGCTAAGCTTGTGTCATGTATATACCACAAATCAAATAACGATATTATATAGTACTTCAAGTTGTGGATGTATGAAAGACTAATTTATCAGATTTTCTTAGAAGAACACTGAAGCTGGGCATGGTGGCACATGCCTTTAACCCCAGCACTCAGATGGGACTAAAGGGAAACAGTGTCTCAAAAAATACCAAATAATTAATAAAAAAAAAAAAATCTTAAACACTGAAAATTTCTAATAGCTAATAGTTAATTTTATGGATTAACTGGTATAAATAAAAAATGGAAGATTATTAGAAGTTTTTGTTGGTAATATGTATTTGAAAAGTATTTTGGGAAAGTAGAAAGGTAAGGTAAATAAATCCTTCTATAACATTAAAGGTACTCTACTCTTTATTTAAAGGGCCTGAACTGTGAAATCTAAGCTAATTTAGTATATAAAATCTGATATAAATAAGTATTTTAGCCTTATTAATAAGTCTAATTTTTTTTAGCATTCAGCAAAGCCTTTACAAATTATTATGCTGGGAATCCAACACAGGTGCTTATGCATGGTAAAACAGAAGCAAGCTTTTTATAGATTTTTACAACATATCAAGATGCAGAAAATAGCAGATATTCAAAAGTTAATAATTCATCTTTTTCAAATAGCTGTTTTATTCTAAATTATTTCAAAGAGATTAAGTTTATGCTAATACAATTTTTAATCTATTATCACTTTAACAAATAAAATTTGGATCACCATTACAAAAGAAGTGTTTGCTGTTAAAGAGAAAGCCTGCATCAGAACTCATAGAAACCCCCAAGTCCCCCTTCACCTCTTGCTGATTTGCATCTTCGGCTTCTTCTCTGTCCTTGATGTGCAAACTCCTGGACATTTCCTCAGCAGCTGTCATTTTCAGGGTCTTAACTGTTTCTTGGTCTTGTTTCAAGGACTCAAGAGCATTTAGTAATTGTTCTTGAGTGTTTATGTTCTTTGTAAGAAAAATAAAACAATTTCCATTAGAAAATGAGGCATGGTAATTTCAGCTGCCACTTGATCATAAACTCCTTACCATGTTTCCAGTGTCCTGGATGTCACTTCTGAGTTGGTCCTTCTTGGTCTGCAGACTCTCTTGGAGTTGCTTTAGGTCATCCTTTTCTTGAGTTAAAGCCCTCACTTCTTCCTTGGTGTGCTGAAGCCTCTCACTCAGCAGTGCGTTCTCCTTCTCCACAGACTGCAGTCTGCAGTCTCGACTTTCTAATTCTGCCTTCAGCTGCTCCATTTCATTTAACCTTTCTTGGTCCTCGGCTGTTTTCTGCTGAAGCTCTTGAGTCTTGTGAGAAAGCTTTAAAATAAAAAGTAAAAAACAGAGAAAGCAGAAATTCGATCAGATATCCAGACAGAGACACATGTGTAGATGTCACTTAGGAACATGAAAAATCATTTCTCTATTAACATGTTGTACTAACCTCAGTCTTCAAAGAATCCAGACTTAAACCCAGGTTTTCTGCTTCTCTAGAGAGATTTCCCAGTTCCTGCTTTATTCTCTCATTTTCCTCCAAGACCACTTCATATTTTTGCTGAAGTTCAATGCAAAGGGTTTTCAAAGTCTGATGTTCTTCATCAGTGCGTCTGTATTTCAACTGGGAAGCTGCAAGGTCATCTTCAGTTCTCCTAATGTCTTCAAGTAAACCCCCAATTCTGCTGTCTTTATGAGCTACTTCAGAAACCAATTTTTCTTTTTCTGATGTGATTACATGGAGTTCTTCAGATTTCTCATGTAGCTATGGAGAAATAAGATTTAATGATATTGGCAAAAAAAACGATACCCTGAAGCAAGTTTCAGGAGAAAAAAAAAAGGTTATTTAAATTAAACAAGGATTTGACTGAGTTTCCTCAGTGACTATTATTATTTTCCATCCTGAGGACGGAAGAAAGTCCTATGTACACCAGGCATGTTCTCTACTGTTCAGCTACATTCCTGACACTAAATCTAATTTGTGCAGCTCATATATGATGGCTGTGAGCTATTTGATGGCACATGATCAACCTACATGGGGACCACACTACTGAAGAAAACTGGCTCGCCTCCCCTAGTGGTGATCACCTGCCAATAGCTTCTCAGCTAGGGGTGGAGGCTTAGGTGCCCCTCCTCCACCCAGGCCAGAATGTGGAATGGCTTGAAGTTGGTCAGGGAACCACAGAAGCTATCACCTCATGAGCAAATGAGTCCAGCAAACGCCGTTTTGCTCTAGGCTCCCCTATCACTTGTGCTCTTAATCTTTTTCTGCCTCTTTCTTGATGTTTTCAGAGTCTTGGGAGAAAGGTATAATATATATGCTCTAGTTCATGGCTGCACACATCTCAGACATTTGTTCTTTCTATTCTTTTGAGTTAGGGTCTCACGCTGCAGCCCAAGCTGGCCTGGAACTCATAACAAAATCTCCGGCTGCAGCCTCCTGCATGCATCTTGGGCTACCTTACTAGTTTCCATTTTTCTTCAAAATGGTGATATGACTAGTACCAAGAAAAAAAAAAAAGGGCAATTCCTAAGGATAGGGAACAGAACTGTTTAAATGCATTTGAAGACTACTCATATAGCCAGACATGGACTATGCTACTAAGCACATTGTGAAATATACCCTGAAAGTATTTTTTTCTATATAGCCGCATAAGAGAAATCAGAACACGAAGTATATTCATTTCCACTGAGTCCAGCCAGATGTTTACAGAGTCCTGTTTGCTACTTAATGCTGCTTACCTCTTTCCTCAGCGTTTCTACTTCAGATGGTAAAGACTTAAATTCTGAGAGCAATTTAACTTCTTTTTGCAAAGTTGCCTTTTCTTCAGCTTCTTTTTTCAGTTGTCTTTGGAGATCAGTAATCCTTTTCTCCAATTCCAAATTGGAAAGCAAATCTAGCAAGATTTTGATAAATTACCAAAGTTGACACAAAAGTGATTTAATATTTTTAATAGAGAAACACCTTTCTCAAGTCATTCCACCGTTTAAAAAAAAAAAAATTCAAATCCCTATGATTTGAAACCCATAGAAATGTTTATCAACACTGACATCATATGATATTAAAGTGGCTATTAAGTTATTAAATAAAATCAGAGTCAAGAAGGGCTTTAATTTGGGAATGCTGTCAACTCCTTTAGATACATTTCTAGAGGAAGTCAGTTTGCAAAGAGGTGTCGAAATGATAAAGTACCTTTGGGGACTTTGCCATCTATCAGGGCAGTGAGCTTTGTTATTTCATTAAAAGCAGACTGTAATTCCTTATCCAGGTCAATTTGCATCTTCTTTTTTGCTTCCAGTTGACTTTGATACAGATGAATGTCATTTTCCATTTTTTTATAAGAGTTGGAAAGTTCATTCTATTGCAAAAATATTGAAAATTTACCAAAAGTACTGATCATTAATGCTGCCTTTTCAGTCATAAACTATTGAAAAATTGCTCACCATTTTCTCCTTTAGCTCTAGATTTTCACTTCTCAGGAAGGCTGATTCTCTCTTGGCATCAAGGGCTACAGTTTCAGCATCAAACAGAGTCTGTTTGATTTGTTTTAGGTCTTCAGTGTTTTCCTAGGCAGAAGATAAAGGGACCTGGTGATCCAGTTTTCATAAATTGGGAACTGCTCTGGAGAATGCACATATAGAAGCCCTTCCTAGCAGATCAAAAGGGGGAAAACAGGCTGCTAACCAAACAAATGAGATTATGTTCAAAGACTCTGGGCCTGCTTTCCTGGATCACAAAAGCAATGTATGTAAGTATAATTAAAGGAATTTGTTGGTGTTTAATAAAAAGCTACTGAAGCAATTACTTAAATTATGAGAATACATGGATTTTAAATGAAGTGAATGAAGTTACGAACTCATAACAGCTACTTTTCAGTTCTAACATAAACACTTACCCTAAGATCTTCCTATACAGCATCACATGGATTTTTATACAAAAATTACAATTTTGTATTACTGATGTTTAGCTTTCCCCTTTCTTCCATTTACTCAAAGAATAATATCCTCATGATGTGTAAAATGGCAATGACATTAATACAGTTCATTTATCAAAGAGTTATGGACAGATTAAATACATAAGTTGATTACAGGTGAGCCTGGCACACAGTTAGCTCAATACAAACATTTATTAGAATGATTATGATAGAAATGCTAAAACAATCACACAACAGAATGAGCATGATTTTTACCAAGTATGACATATCTTCTTTATTTTCTGACTTCTGAGACTCTATGCATTTCTGTAGATTCTTAATCTGCTCATCCTTTGCTTTAAGCAGTTCTATTTTTGAACTTAGTTCATTCTAAAGAACCAAACAACAATGAAATAGAATTTAGTATAAGAATTGAATTCAAAATGATAGTAAAAAGTACTTATATTTAACAGTTTAAATTGATCAATATTCAGTTACTAATATTTAAAATACAATTCTATTTTCTGTAATCACATTTAATATATGATACCCATTTTAAAGGTGTAGTTACTTAAAAGAAATAGGAATACCAACATAAATATTTACCTCAAGATCTTGGTTATATACTTCTGCATGCTTAACTAAGCTCTTTAAGTTGGAAATTTCATGAATTAATTGCATCTGTAAGAGCAAGTGAATGGGAAACAGCAAACCAATAGTTAATAAAGCAAAAAAGGAAAAGAAACAAAGGGAAACAAAGGAAAGGAAAGCATTGTTTTACTGCTTCGGAATGGAATCACCCAACACGGAAGGATTGATAGATTAATTGCTCAAGCTTCTGCAACATGATTAAAAAATCCAAGAAATGATCCAAACAAACCCAAACTTGCAAAACAAATAAGAAAAAAAAAATCTCAGCATTATTGCATAGTTAATCATAAAGCTCCAATACTGTTATTAGCAAATTGGCAAGTATCAACTGGAGGACATAGTAAAACGCAATAAAAATTTTAACAACCCAGGTCTTGGATGATTATTCTACAGGAAATACTGAAAAATAATAGTACTGCATTATACTGTTCAACTGCCTAAAAGCAGAAAGTTACAAGTATTTGTTTTAGCTTTCTTTCTATCAATATATCTATAGCTTTGAACTTTTGACTAACTTCTAAAGTTTTGTATTCAAAACAAGTAAACTATATGAAATTAAAGAGAAAACAATTCCCCTTAGAATCACTTAATTTTCATAATCAGATAAGCACTGAATGCATAAAAGCAAATCTAGGGGCTGGAGAGATGGTTCAGCCGTAAGAGCGCTGACTGCTCTTGCAGAGGACCCGGGTTCGATTCCCAGCACCCACATGGTGGCTAAGAACCATCTTTAAACTGACTGAAACAGTGAACTTCTGCTCAAAACAGTCAACTTCCACATGGAGAATATCGAGAAAGACTGACAAAGAGATGAAAATCACGTTTGGCAGAATACATGAGCTCTGGTGGGGTGGGGAGATAGTGTGGTGGACATGGATCTAGATTTGATAATCTTGTACAAAATATATATTAAAAAAAAAAAAAAAGAACTTTCTTTAACTCCAGTTACAGGGGAATCCGACACCCTCTTCTGACCTCTGCAGCATTGCAAGACATGGGTGCACCTACCTCCATGCATATGCATAATTAACAAAAGATAAACAAAACCCTATGGAGACCTTATAGAGTTTTACCTCTCTGGATACTAGACCTATGAAATTCAGAAATATTGGGATTCCATGCATAAGACTTGCATAAAATCATGTCAGTCACAACCCCAGCATGGACGGTGAGGGGTTCATGGAGTTCCACCCCTCATTGGTGGAGCTACTGTCACTTGATAACCACTGGGAGAGGAAGAATTCCTTTTCTTCAGGGATGTGGCCCTCAGAGGCTACCCAGGCTCTAGAAGATGGTCCCCCACTTCTAGAGCTGTATATACGCCCCTATTAGATAGACTCAGGGTGTATTAAATAAAAACAAAAATAAAAAAAAAAGAGAGAATATATATATATAGTTGGGAGGGAGGGAAAACTGGTGAAAGGTATGGAAAAGAAATTGGAGGGGAGGGGATGGGGAGCAGGTGAGACTCAGAAACATTATATCCATGTGTAAATATTAGATAACATATTTTTAAAAATTCTAAAAAGCATTTTGATATTGTCTTTGGACCCTAGGGTAGACATTCAATAACAGGAATACCTGAGGTCAATCTTAGGACAATTTGAGTGCCTACAGTCTAATGGTTTCTGGATTGGTTGCTTTTAACATGTAACAGTGTCATATACGTAGAAAAATTAGGACACCTGGTTTGTTTCTAGAAATTCCTTTAATCAGTCTCTCTATAGATTTTAAGACTATTTTAAGTACTTAAGAATGCAGTTTATAAAGAAAAATAAATTCATCAATATGCAGTATCCATACATAGAAACAGTCATGGAGATCTTAAATTCCTATTGGTCTCGGTAGGAAAAGGGTATGTTCAAGGCAGCTTTCCGGTACCCTTGGGAAAGTAAATATTGACAATATGCAAATCACAAGGAACACTATTTAAGTAAGACAAATCTATCGATAGGCAGATACACCAAACTCTTCAAGATGTTTTCATGTCTTCTGTAGTAAGCACAATGGGAAAAATATGATTTGATATTTTAAAAACCTGCCTGGAAATACTGTGCAGTGGAGGCAGCCATGTGCCTGTATATCCCAAATCTAATTGGCTATTGGCTCTCTCCTTGGAGGAATAACCCATGGCTGATGCCACAAGCTTACATCCTTTACAGGTTAGGAGATGTTATAAGCCACAGTAAGACCCTGTCATATTTAACAGGGGGGAAAAATGTAATTCATGGATTAACATATCATCCAAACATATGTGTCTATGCCAAAGTAACCTACCATAACTATTAGTGCTGCTTAAATACCTATATATCTAATTGCTTGTGCTTCATTAGTAGGATCGAAAGGTTATTCCTGGACAAACTGTCAGCCCATGAAAGGAAACAGCCAGAATTGACCAGAGTCCAAGTCAACAGCTCCAGAGAGAGTGGACTGTTTTACCTCTCATCCACCTGTGCCCCTTTTCTAAGCCTAGGGAACAACCTGCGGAAGAGAGGGCGTGGTAGAATGAAAAGGCTCCGATTGGGGTGAAATGGTGAAACTACAGTGATGTAGTCTGGACACTCATTTGATCAACTTGATGAACAAACAACATGTCACCCCGCCACTGGATGGTGGGCTGTGGGGGTTTGGACACAACAGACCTGAGATTGGTTTTGCATGAAGGATCTTGTACTCATTGGATTATCACTTTAGCTTAAAGAAAGGAAAAAAAAAAAAACAGAGAAAGATGCAAGACAGTTATGGCAGAATGGCATGATCTGGGATGGGGTGGGGTGGGGGGAAGGGGAAAGGGAAAAATGTGGCTGATCTGAATTGGAAAATGAGTTACACAAATGCACACAAGCATCAATAAAAAAGTAAATTAAAATAAAAAAAAATAAAAAAAATTGAAAAATTACAAAAAAAAAATAAAAACAATATAAATTATTAAATCTTTCTTAAAATCTCCAAATTGTGCCTATGTAGTAAAAATATGACAAAAGGCCAGTATCTTGATCTCAGAAATAAATGTCTTTCAGAAAATGAAACTTGTGATAAAAGTGTAGTGCTAGTTTCGGTGTCATCATTTGTACTTCTCTTACCTCTTGATCTTTTTCTGCTTTTCTTTCTAGAGCCTCAAATTCATCTAAGTCATTTTTTTCTTTTAATTTCAATCCCAGCTCTTCATTTTCTCTTCTTAGTTGTTCACAGTTCAATACTAGATTATCATATTTAGCATGAAGTGAGCTTAACTCACTTTCTAAGTTTTCCTATCATAAACAAAAACACATTTCCAATCAGAGAAAATTCAAAGCACTCATTTATTATTCAAGCAAAATTTAGATAAGCCGAATAATTAATTTAGCTTTGAACCAGCTGGTGGCTTAGGCCAGTCTCCTCTTCAACCTATCTTATGAGTCAGCTTGCTAACTTTGAATAGAAACTCCTTTTCAAAGTAGAAGAGTTCCTAATGGTCTCTATGTTTGACCAGACCATATTTAGAGAAGCCTAGTTTTCCTTTCCATGACATTCTGAGAAAAACCATGATGGAGGAGAAGGAAGCTTAAACTAGGGATTTAAAAAGAAATATCAACAATGAAGTCTAGAATATGTCCGAGTAACAAAAACATTGCCTATAATACATTCTAATCATTAACTAATGCTGATCAGAATTACAGAAAGCACCATAATTATATTCCAAAATTAAAATGAAATTTCTTTAATACCTACTTTTAGGAAATTATACAGTAGGCCCGAGAATCTTGTCCCTTTCAAATCAGTCTTTTATACTCATGAGATTTCTTAAAATGAAACAAAAACTTTAAAATTATCACAGATCCTAAGATTTGCTGGAAAGAGTTATAGGCAAACTTCTACGTATCCGTACATACCTGCTCTATGGAGTGACTTTAGTCTATTTGCAGATACCTCACAGCTAATCAATAGGAGATATAAAATGAAAGAAATCTTCCTTAGAGTCAATATTATATCTGATATTATGCCAGGGCTAATTATGGTCTACAACAAAATCCAGTAATAAACCTAAAGACAAGTGTTCTATGGAAATACTTTGTTACCTCACTTAGTAGCTTGGATGCTGAACTCCACTCTATTTCAGTTAATGGTTCAAGAGTAGTACTGAAGATATCAGACTCAAAACAGAGCGCTATAGTTCAAAGTGAAAAAAATTTGTACATTAACATATTTAATATAAATTTTGCTAAATAGTCAAAATGAGAGATGACTGACCAGGAATGATCATGAATGAACATGTGTTCAGAATATAAATGCCAACAAGAGCAGATGTTAACATATATGAACACTATCACATTACTATATGAATCAAGATAGCTGGCTGGAATTAGTGATAAAACATAGATCTCTGAAACAATATAAATTCAAATGGACAAATTCTGAAGCTGAGATTCGATCATGTCAGCAGATTAAACTGGCTGATTATACTGTTAGAGACACAACTGTGAAACTAATTGCTATATAAATGCCACATTTTGAGCTGGGAGTGGCGGTGCATACCTTTAATCCTAGCACTCTGGAGGCAGAGGCAGGTGGATCTTTGTGAGTTCAAGGCCAGCCTGGTCTACAGAGCGAGTTCCAGGACAGCTGGGGCTACAGGGAGACCCTGTCTTGAAAAGACAAAAAAAAAAAAAGTTAAATGCCACACTTTGGAAAACTAGAAAAGCTTAGGCACATGCTAGATGAATAAGTACCATTTTAATGGAATAATCAAAGAAAAAGAAAATGACTCTTTCTTTACATTTTATATTTTTTTACATTTTACATTGCTCTTTCTTTACATTTGTCAGGGTTGTGCTCTATAACCCAGGCTGGCCTTGAAATCTTGGCAATCCTGTCTCTCAAGTGCTGGAAGTACAGGCACGATTCACTGTGCTCAGCTTAGAGTACATTACTCTTTTTTGGATCCAGGGCCTCACTGTGTAGCCTTGGCTGGCCTGTAGATCGAGATCCTCCTGCCTCTTCCTCCCAAGAGAGTTGATTAAAGGCATGCATCACCATGCCAGGCCAGTGCATCATTCTTAGGAGATTAGGATTAATAGAATTTCATGAAAGCTTATTTTTAAACCTGTTTTATCACCTCCACTGTGATCATATCTAAGACACATACTTTAATTAATCATGTTTATCACAGTAACCAAACTACACAGTCTATGGGGATGCTATGGGGATGCTTTCACAACAGAAGTCCACTTAAAAAGCACTCACATTCATCACTTTCTCCCAGTACAGTCACAGTTTTGCGGTTTCTTGTTGTTATATTTGTTGGCATTTTAAATTCATTTTCATAGTTTGAATCCTTCATTTTGTTATTTTTGCCAACGCACCAAGTAACTCTTCGTTTCTTTTTAGCCTAAAAAAAAAAAAACAAAAAAACCACACACACGCACAAACAAAAAACAAAAAAACAAACACATACAAACCACACCACAAAATTATTATTTCATACATCTGAGGTCAGATATAATAAAACAAGGGAACCAGACATTGATGCAGTAGAATTCATTTTTTAAAAAAAGATTTACTTTTATTTATGTATATACATGTTTGCTATGTGTGTGGGTGGTGCCTGTGGAGGCCAGAAAAGGGTGGTGGAGTTGCAGGCAATTGCGAGCCACCAGACGTAGGTGTGGCAATTGAATTCAGGCACTCTGGAAGAGCAGTACATGTTCTTAACCACTGAGTCATCTTTCTAGTCCCAGTGTGGTAGAATTATTATTATGTAGTTTAAAGTCTAAAATGTATCATGCATTTCACAACTCTAAGTTTTTGGATAGGTACATTTCTTCCTGAAATACTTCTCTGTGCTTCCCATTGAGCTATGACCTATTCATCACTTAGTCAACTAATAGTTCTTCTATAAATCCACTATAATGACTTACAAAACATGCTGACTAATAAATTATAGAAGTATACTGATGGCTAACATTTATTAGGGATCTTCTGTGTAAAAAATATTTGTGGGGGGCTGGAGAGATGGCTCAGTGGTTAAGAGCACCGACTGCTCTTGCAGAGGACCCAGGTTCAATTCCCAGCACCCACGTGGCAGCTAAGAACCATCTTTAAACCAGGCATGGTGGTGCATACCTTTAATCCTAGCACTTGGGAAGCAGAGGCAGGCAGATCTCTGTGGGTTAAAGGCCAGCCTGGTCTACAGAGTGAGTTCCAGGCTAGCTGGGGCTACAGGGAGACCCTGTCTCAAAAAAGAAAAAAAAAAAAAAATTGGTACATTCTCTGTATTTAATTCTCACAGCAAATTAAGAGTTAGTAGCTGATGGAACTAGGATTATTAGGATTTGATTGGTCCAGCTCTAGAGGCCATCCTCCTAACCAAGATACACCCTTGCATCTATCGGATGAATCGAACCCTACTCAAGAAAAACAAAAAGTACAACTGCTGGAAAGTAGGACTTGATCCCTACGCTGACTGCATATCAGTACTCCTGAGATTCATATTTCTATTTCATTAAATAGAAAACATTCTCATATACCCTGGGGATCTGTAGTTCCCAATCACCTGATAAATTTCATTACAATTGACTAGAAATCATAGTTCAGATTGATCTTAACAATAACCCAGACTTTGTGAATTAGAATTTCTATAAGTAAGAATTGGTAAGAGGTGATTTTAATGATCTTCTTAGGTAGGGATGATAAGCAGGCAAATACATAGAAGTTCTAAATTTCTTAAAGATTTTGTATTAAAGTGTAAAAAGCATAAATTCTTAACATAAATGTATAGAAAGGTTTATTCTATTTTCTATATGCCATATTCAAGTTGACATCTTTTAAATTTTACCTTTAGTTCCTGTTGTAATGTAATAGAAGAGGAAGTAACCAGCATACGTTTTAAATTTAGAATTTTGTCATCCTGTACTTTTTGAAGCAAGTCTTTTTCATCCAGAAGTTGGGCCAATTGGTCTTTTTCTATTTCTTGTGCTCGAGTTCTCATATTCACCTAAATAATACAATTTATGGTTATGTTAACCATAAATGTAGCAATTTTTTAAATTCTTAAAGATAGCTTCATTAGTACAATATTATATTTATATGTAATTTATGAGAATTCAATCTTATCAAAATAATATATTCCCTATATGTGGAATCCCAATATGCAGTTATCATAACCAATAATTTCTCAAACTTATAGATAAAATATACAATCCTTCTCATTATGATAATATATCATGAAAAGATAATCATGCTGTTAAAACAATTCAACTAATTGCCTGTGAACACATGAATAAGCAGACAAGTTATAGAACCTGATATATAATTAAAAAAACCCCAAATCTCTCTCCTAAGCCCCTTTTTGATACAGAGTCTTATGCAGTCTAATCTGGCCTGGAACTGGTCATGTAGCAGAGGATGATCTTGAGCTTGTCTCCATCTCCTGGGTGCTGAGATTACAGGTACCAAGTACTATGCGTAGCTTTATGAGGTGCTGGGGATTGAATTTAGGGCTCTGTATGCTACTCAAGCATCCTATGAACTCAGCAACATCCCCAGCCTCAAGAAACAAGATCTTTCAGTTTTCAGTAAATTTCTTTCTTTTTCCTTTTTTTTTTTGTGCTGTTGCTGGGCCTTGTACATGCTAGGTAAGTACTCTACTATTGAGTTTGATCGTAATTCCAAAAGTTAAATTTTTATGACTTGAATTCTTTTCAGTTAAAAGCTATTTTAAATTAAGTTGCTGCAACTCAGATATTCATGAAGTTAAGAGTCTCTTAGGCAGGTCTCTATTATGCTAAATTGGCCCTTATTCTATAGTAAATAATTTAAACATACCTCTTCTAATTGTTTCTTAAGATCCTCTATTTCTTTCCTGTATCTTTTTAGGAGAGCTTCATCACTTGACACCTCATTGACATGAGGAGTATTCTTCATATATTTAGCAGTACTGGCAAACTTGGATAAAACAAAAGTATAGAATGTTCAACATTAATAGAATTCCATCAATCAATGATATTTAGGTTTCTTACCCTGTTGGTGGAAATACAATTACTCTTATAATACAAATGATAGAAATCAAGAAATTAAAAAAAAAAAAATAGAACTACCAGGCTATCCAATTACACTACTTCTGGATAGTTATCCAAGGGACTCGAGGTCAGCATATGACAGAAATACCTACACCCTTCTGCTCATTGCATACTAGTCATGATAGCATGGTTATGGAACCAGGCTAGGTGTCCATCAATAGAAATCTGCAGAGAAAATGTGGCATACATATAGAGAGAGTATAGTAATATTCAGCCATAAAGAATGAAGTTACATTTGCAGAAAAAAGATGGAATTGAAGATTATTATATTGTAGAAAATAAAAACAAGTTCTAGAAAGAAAAAAAGTAATACTTAGGTTTCTTGTAAAACAAAATAAAACAAACCATTCTTTCCAAGCTGGCTGAATATTCCTGAATTCAGGGAGCATTTTAACAAGCTTTTTAACTTAGTCTAGGTACTTGTCTCCAGAGTGTTGAAACAGTGTCTTGAAGGTAGATGGCAATAGACCCTGTAGACACTGGCTACTGCAATCCTCTTTACTCTCCAAGCTTTTCTGTGGTGCTGAAGCACCAGTTCTGGCTGAAAGTGCCTGCTCCTCCTTTGAACTTCATCTTTTTTTCCTGATGTGTGTATGGGGTACATGTGTGTGGAAGCCATCGATTGATGTTAGGCATTGTCCTCCATTGCCCTGCTGTATTTACTGAGGCAGGGGTGCCGTTGGTAGATAGAGAGATAGATATAGATAGATATATATATTTTTTTTTTTTTTTTTTTAAGAACAGGTCCCAGGGCTGGAGAGATTGGCTCTGCCAGTGGTTAGAGTGCTACCTTGCTTCTCTACAGAGGACCTGGTTCAATCTCCCAGCGAGCCCACATGGCAGACTGATAGAACTGTCTTCGACTCTAGTTCCAGGCTGGTTATGCATCTGACGCCCTACTTCTGACCTAGCCGCAGCATGTACGACCATGGGTAACTCAGACCTGACATGCAGATCAGTCCAATGTTCATACCCTACACATACATAAAAAAAAAAAAAGACAGTCTTGTTATGCGGCTCTTATAGGCCTGAAATTTGCTATTTAGACCAGACTAAACTTAAACTCAATCAGCTTGTCTCTGCCTCCCAAGAGCTACAGAGACATAAGTCACTACACCTACCTTAAGTTATTATTATTTTTTCTTTCTAAAAGAGATTATGAATGTTACCCAAGCTCACTAGCCTCAGTTTTCCAAATGTTGGGACTAGAGGCATGTGCCATCACGCCCAGGTTTAAAATATTAAAGCACTGTTCTACTCCCACCCCATGGGGAAAAACCCAGAGGTCGTGCATGCTATGCAAACATTCTACCACTGAGCCATAATCCCAAGCCATTTGAGAGCTTCTTAAAGCAGCAAAGCAGCGGTATATGAAGGTGACCATGAAGCAACATTGAATCCTTCATTGAGACATTTATTCCAGTAATTTTTTTCATTTTACCTTTCCTCTGTTTCTCTTTTTAAACAGTAGGCCTGGGGCTCAGATGCAAGAATTGGCAGAAATTCAGTTAAGCATTTAGTTAAACACACACATATAAACATTTTATATATATATATATAATATATATTTATATATATATGACTTTCTATTTGTGGTAACACTAATTTTTCATTAATGAGACTAATACTAATATAAAAAGTAAGTTTTTAATTTCAGTTATGTTTGGATGTATCCAAAATTATAAAATTGCAGAGGATGGACATGAATTACTAAGGACTGGGAAAAGTAAAATTAAAGAATGCTTTTTAATAGATAACACACTAATTTTATTATAGCAGTTATTCAGTGATCCCTCATTTTGGTAAATTTTTTCTTGTTAAAGTTCATCTTCCCGTATAATAAGATGAGATAAAAATCAAACTCACCTGGAGGGTAGTAAGGGTTTCATCAAAGGAAACTGGAGTAATTGTGCAGATAATACGGGTTTTGGCATTTCCTCCCAAGGAACTCTGAAGAATTCGAGTTAACTTGCTATCTCGATAATTAATGAAACCACTTAGCAAGAAACAAGTGTGAGAAGAAAAAGATGGAGAATGTAATATAAATAAAGCTTTTATTAAACAATAACTTAATCATAGTTTTATTATTTTAAAAAATATTCTTTCTTTTTATTTTTTTTTTAAAGCTCTGGCTGTCCTGGAACTTGCTATGCAGACCAGGCTGGTCTTGAACTCACAAAGATCCACCTGCCTCTGCCTCCCAAGTGCTAGGATTAAATGTGTGTGCCACCATGCCCAGCTTATTTCTTATTTTGTGTGTATGAGTATATTTACTGCATGTGTGCAGGTGCGCCTGCATGGTGCAACACCCGTGGAGGTCAGATGAAGGTGTCAGATCCCCTGGAACTGGAGTTATGGGCAGTTGTTAGCTGCCATTTGGAGGCTGGGAATTGAACCTTGGTCATCTGTAAGAGCAGTCAGTGCTCTTAACTGCTAAGCCATCTTTCCAGCCCCAGATTTATTTTATTTAGTCATACTTTTAGAAATTACATTTTTACAGGTTATATAAGGCATTCAAAACTACTGACTAAAAATACTATGGTATATTAGCTGGGTGGTAGTGCAAGCCTTTAACCCCAGGACTTGGGAGACAGATGGATCTCTATGAGTTAGCTATCAGCCTAAAATAAGATATAAATAAGGATACCTACAGAATGAGGTCCTGTCTCAGACAAACCAACTTTAAATCCTACAACTCAGTCAGTTATAGTCCTATGCATAAGAAGCTGTGCTCATATACTATATACATGTATCACCATGTCACAACCAAACACATTACTATGTATGACTAATACACGCTAGTAAGCACCATAAAAGGGCTCTCTAGGCATATCATCTCAGGCTATGACATACAAACAAGAAAGGTCATGGTGTAGCTGGTAGACCAGTGAGAGCTAGGGATGGAGAGTGGGAATCCTCTGGACTCTGACACATGAAGTGGTCCATTTCATCAGTTTTGTAAGTACCTGGGGGAAAGAGAGGCCTGGATAGGCAGAACTATCCAGGGATTCCCATACTATGATGAGCAACAAATATATTCAGCTGTGCACAACAGGGAACACAAGAGACTCTTAAGTGATGGCTATATAGATTACCCTGATCACTGCACATCATACCTATCTGCTATATTGAAATGTCACGTTGTGCTCTGAACAATTACCAAATCTCAAATAAAAACATACATTCTTTAAGGAAAGAAGCTAGCTCATTAAACCCCAAAGTTCTTAAATGTATAGAAAAAATGAATATACTTGATTATTACTGAAGGATTTTAACTTTTTATCTAATAAAAAAGAGTAAATCAACATACAGTGGGACATACTTACCCGATTTGTCCATCACTAAGTTTCTTGATCACTTGTCCCAAAATAAATAAGCTTCGATTTATATTACAGCCTTCCTTGAGTCGCACACCTAAATTAAGCAAATAGAAATAGTATCAGGAAAAAGAGACTAAGAAAAGGAAAAAAAAGAAGTCTATTTCTGAAGCTCCTTTAACGTGCTAGGATTAAAGGCATGTGCCACTACACCCGGCTTCAAATCTATTTTTTATAAACCTTTATAATATAGGTAATCATGGACTTCCAACAATGTCCTTAATTTTTATTTTTAAACTCTCCCCTACATTTTATATATTGCTTTATTTTGTTTTAAACAATATTTAGACAGAAAGATGCATGTAGCATGACAGACAACTGCCAAATGACCCAAAATCCATATGGAAATTTATGCTTACATGATTCAAAACTTAAAGAGGAAAAATGTACACTTGGGAAAAAAAGTACCTGGCCCCTTTGACCCCCGAGTTTCTGGTCCCCACTAGGAAGCCATTATCACGCCTTTGCTGCTTATTCTTTCAGAGATCTTAAAAAAGGTAAATTCAACGGGCTGGGAAAATGGTTCCATGGTTTAAGAGTGCTTGTTGCTGTTGCCCAGGACCTGGGTTTGGTTCCCAGGACCTGGGTTTGGTTCCCAGCACCCAAATGCAGCTGTCATCCTCCTCTGCGCTTCGTGGGCACTGCATTCATACTTTCAGGCAAAACAGTTATTTTAAAAGAAGCGTAAGTCCATATATATGAATTTTCCTTTTCTGTACAGAATATACACAATATTTTGTAGTTTGCTTTTTCCCTTGGAAGGGTATCTTAGAAAAATTTCCCTACCAATAAAGATTAGCTTTCTTTCTTTTCTTTTCTTTTCTTTTCCTTCCTTCCTTTTTTCCTTCCTTCCTTCCTTCCTTCCTTCCTTCCTTCCTTCCTTCCTTCCTTCCTTCCTTCCTTCCTTCCTTCCTTCCTTTTTTCTTTTTCTGTACAGAATATACACAATATTTTGTAGTTTGCTTTTTCCCTTGGAAGTGTATCTTAGAAAAATTTCCCTACCAATAAAGATTAGCTTTCTTTCTTTTCTTTTCTTTTCTTTTCCTTCCTTCCTTTTTTCCTTCCTTCCTTCCTTCCTTCCTTCCTTCCTTCCTTCCTTCCTTCCTTCCTTCCTTCCTTCCTTCCTTCCTTCCTTTTTTCTTTTTCTGTACAGAATATACACAATATTTTGTAGTTTGCTTTTTCCCTTGGAAGTGTATCTTAGAAAAATTTCCCTACCAATAAAGATTAGCTTTCTTTTCTTTTCTTTTTTTTTTTTTTTTTTTTTTTTTTTTAGACTGGGTCTCCTCGTTGTCCCCGCTGTCCTGGNGTTTTCAACCTATTGCTCCTACAAAATATTGTGACAAATAATTTTGAAAAAAATGCTATTTCAGTTATATTAGTTACTGCTGAATATTGCTGCTTAGCAAAGGAACTTACAAGCAGCAGCACCTCTTTCCTGCTCACAGGTCTGAGACTGGCTTGGCACACAGACCATAAGCTGATGGGGGGCTCTAGGTAGGCTGCAGGGTACACAATGTTCTTTTAAGCCTCAAGTCAGATGCTTCTCTTATAGAAGGCAAGATTGCCAGTAGGACTAAACTATAATTGTTATGAACTATTTATTTATACCTTTAAATCAGATTTTACTAGTTTCAGTCTTTCCAGCTTCTAGGTTCTGTAGAAGTTAGACATGGTTTTTCCTACTGCAAAAAATTTTAATTAAATTTATTTAGTTTGTGGGGGTTTGCCTGTGCCACTGCACAGATGTAGACATATGAGGACAACCCAAAGAAGTCTGCTCTCTTCTTCTACTATGTGAGTCCTAGGGGTAGAACTCGGGATTTCTAGGTTGGTAGCAAATGCCTTTTACTTCCTGAGTTTTCTCACCAGCCAGGTTCTTTTTAAAAACAGAATTCTTTGACACATTCAAAATATATTCCCTAGTACATAATTATGAGATATGGATCGGTGTTTTTATATAAATGGCCATCACAAATTTGAAGGACCACCATCATAATTTCTATCTACTTGACACAAACCTAGACATACCTAGGAAGAGGGGACTTCAACTGAGGAGTTTCGTCCATCAGACTGGCTTTGTGGGTTTGTCTACGGGGGATTTTCTTGACTGATAATTCATATGAGAGAGCCCAGGCTCCTGTGGGTGGTGCCATCCCTAGACAGGTTGGCCTAGACTATAAAAAAAGCTAGGTGAATTAAGTAAGGAGAAGTAAGCCAGTAAGCAGTGTTCTTTCAAGGTCTTGGCTTTGGTTTCTGCCTTAAGTTCCTATCCTGGCTTCCCTCAGCGATGGATTGTAACCTGGGAGTTGCATTATGTTTCTTAAGCTTGTGGAGCTAAATTTCTAACTGCCCCCTTTCAGAGTTTTTTTGGCTAGTTATACCTGTTCTTAACTTTCCACATGTATTTTAAAAATGTGATCTGGTTTACATATTTTTATTACATGTTTTAAATCTAGAATACATATATGCCTGACATTTTTGTAATTGTGAATCTTCATATGTAAGTGCACTTTCTCATTAAGTATTTACAACCTTCAAGTTTGATTTAAAAACTTTCTTTATATTAGTTTTTCTTCCAAGATATATTTTATTTCTGTCAGACTCTTTTGTCCACTAAAATACTGGCATAGGTTTATAAGAAGTACTGATTAATATCTAATAATTTTGTACCTGCTTTTATTTGGCTTTCTTCATATTTTACTATTCATATAAGAATGGAAAAACCAAAGTTCAATGCTCTTATAAGAGATTAGCACCCATTTAGTTAACTCGGGCATTGACATTGCAATTTTCCCTATATGGACACATTCTGAAGCTCTGCAATACTGTTTTACAGCTGGCCTGGAACTCACTATTATAGACCAGGCTGGCTGTGAACTCACAGGGATCCACCTGCCTCTACCTCCTGAGTGCTGGGATTAAAGGTGTGCACCACAATGCCTGCCTGTTTCACAGGTTTAAATTAAGGTCTTTGATCCATTTCAAAATGATTTCTGTACAAGGTAAAAGACTGAATACAGTTTCATTCTTCTGCAGGTGGATATCCAGTTTTGCCAGCACTGTTTGTTGAATGGGCTATCTTTCTGCAATGTTTTTGCCTCCTTTGTCAAGAATTAGGTGGGCGTGCCTTTGTCAATTTATTTCTGGGACCTCTTTTCTTGTACATAGGTCTACCTGTTTGTTCTTATGCAAATACAATGCTATTTTTTTTAATCACTATGACTCTGTAGTATAATTTGAGGTTAGTATTGCGATACCTCCAACTGTGTAATTTTTTAATTGACAGTATAGTAGATCTAAGTCAACAACCAACCAGGAATAGATGTTGATTTTTATGTCGAAGGTGATCATCAGGAAATTATTAAAACTTTATCAACACTTTTAATCTGTAAATAAGACATGAGATTCTCATTACCTTCAGCTCCGGTTTGAGCAGCTCTTTCACTGCCTGCAAGATCAACCAAATTCTGTAGGACAGATGAAAATAAGTGTTTAGGGAGTGTATGTGAAGTAGTAAAATCTAAATTGGTGAGGTGTGGTGTACTGGAATGTCCCCTCCGAAGCCTGCCTCTGGATCTGCTGTTTAGGCATTTCCTTTCTTCTCTGAAGCACGCGGGGTTCTAGCCTGCCCCTTCTTTCTTTATAGAACATTTTCTAAAACGTTTCTGAAGTGGGCTGTGTCCTATGTAAAGTTAAAAACTTGATCAAGGTGAACATGCAGCCTGGCCTTTGTGGCTGTGGCTTTTGCAGCTCTTTCTTTAGTTACTTCTGATATTTTAGTCTATTCTTACTCTTTATTCAAGAACCAAGGCAAACACTGTTTCCACAGTGCAGCTTTGCAACACAGAAATGGTGACAGACTGCATGAGGAAGAACATGAAAAGAGGCCAGAGCCCCTGAGATTTTGACACAACAGTGAGAATAAGGCAAATGGGAACGGAGGCCACACAGACCCGAGAGAACCCAGATGGTACCATTTCCCCAAGGCTGGGACAGTCGGCAAACAGCCACCCTAAGAGTGACAAGAGGACTGAGGGGAGCCTTAGTCCCCAAAAGATTTTGTTTGTTTTGAGACAGGGTCTTTCTGGAGCCCCAGCTTGCCTGGAACTTACTATGTAGACCAGGCTGCCCCTGACCTTATTCAGATTGGGTTGCCTCTGCCTCCTGAGTGCTGGGATTAAAGGTGTGTGCCACCAGTCCTAGCCCAGAAGGCTTTTTAACTTTTAAACTTATTGGTTTATTTTTTTAAAATTCTAGTAAAATATTTTAACACTGAAACTTACACAGAATGTGTTTGGATTCAATCTATCCCCACATGGCCTTTTCTCCAGTTCTTACCACCACCACTCTGACTTTTCCCTCCAAACTTTATTTCAACAAAAGAGAGAGGAAGTATGTACATAGGCTGACACAGGTATTATCTAAGACCCACAAATGACAAAGCCTTAAAGACTGAGCAAAATAAACAAGTATGTTAAGAGTATTAAAATCAAGGAAAAATGTTAAAATTATAGTTAAATTAGTGAGTGTGCTTAGTGATATCAGGTCAGAGCTGGAAAACAAAACAGCTTAGGTTTATATTTTTGTCCTATTTAAATATTAAATCATATACTTTTTATGCCAAAATAATGTGCAGTTAGGACTAGACATTAACTTAATATCTATTTTTCAGAGCATGACAGTGTACATCTATTATCTTAGCACTTGAGAGGTCTAAGCAGAAGATTATAATTCTAAGGCTCTCTAGGGTGACACAGTGATGCTTTTCCAATAAAAAGTAAATGGGAGGTTCACTTATGTGACATGAAGCCATGTTTACATAGTGCTCATATTCAGTAAACATGTGTTGAACATAAACCTGGTGATATATTGGTACTAAAGGACAAATGTAGGATTACTGTCCTGTTCAAGGGATTCACAGTATAAACAACCAGTCACAGGTGGGAGTGGTGGCAATTTAATGGTAGCGCACTTGCCTAGCATGCATGATGCCCTAAGATTGGCCCCTAGATAGCAAAACAAAACACAAAACTTTCCCATCATTTATAAACATATTTTCTCATTGTTACTAAGGAAAAAAAGGAACATAGGTTTTAACCAGTCTACCTAGTTCTTTTGTTGATCATACAAATCCAAATTATATTGGCTGAGATTTAAAAACAAAAGTCTCCTAATTTCCAAGAGTCAACTTCTAAGAAACAGAGACTTAGCTCTGATTATGTCAGCGGATGGCAGAAGACTCAGCTCCTGCAGTCCTCACATCTAAATCAGGAGATGGCAGGCATCACATGACAGGAAGAAAAGCACTAAATTCTTAGGTAACAACAATTTAGCCAGTAACCTGAGCCCACTGATAAGACCAGGTAAGCTGCCAACTTACTAACTTTTCCCCATTTTGTTAACAGCTTATTAAAGCAATCATCTACCAGGTAAACTGTCATGTTTGGGCCCACATGGAACGGTGCAGTTTATTAATACTCACCAAATGAGAGACCTTGATAGACCCATCACAATTGGAAGATTCAGCTTTTTCTCTGCTTTCTAAAATCTACACAGGAAAAGGCAACTTGTCATAACGAATGAATTCTTACTTGGAAGACCAAATACAGGGAGTAACAGAATTACCGACCATCCTAAAAATGGTGTGGGAACGACTGCTCCTTTGATTCATCTTCGTTATTCCATAATGTCTGTTTTCTGGGAAAAAGAGTCAAACATCAGCTGCATGTATGCATGAAAAACATCAAATTGTATTTTAGCCTAATGAGAACCAGCCTATGTAATTCAAAGCTTATCTGTTTAATAAAAATGAAACATGATTTGACAGTTCTAATAAGTGGTTTTAAAAAATACAGCAGTCTTACTTTCTCCCTTTGTGATCCATTTCAAAGCCATTTCTGATGTATAAACTACTTCTTCTGTGAGATCAGCAACATAGACATTCCTCTGAAATCAGTTTAATTATAGAAAGATTAAAGAAACAATTAGCTTGATTTTCAAAACGAAGTTATAACTTACTATAGAATGCATTTGTGAAAGTAAAAAAATGAAACTACTATCCTGTAGGAAAAAAGAAATTTATTCACAAGTTACTGTGTCCATTCAAGCACACAAAATTCTACCTTGATTCTAGTATTTATTTTTTAGCCACTTAAAACAAAATATTAAAGCAGCCAGCACCTCAAAATAATACATATTGCTTCAAAGATGGCATTTTCCCAAACAACTGAAATGAGAAAAAAAACTAAAACCAATAGGAGGTTGTTTTGAACAATTCCATTAAGTGTATTAGATTAAAAATGACCCCAATTCTTTTTTTTTTTGGAGACAGGGTCTATGTAGCCCTGGCTATCCTGGAACTCACTGTGTAGACAAGGCTGCCTTTAAATCTAGAGATCTGCTTCTTTCTGCCTCCTGAGCGCTCAGATTAAAGGTATGCATGTACCACTATGCCCGATCATTTTAATTTTTTATTTTTTTGGTCTTTTTGAGACAGGGTCTCCCTTTAGTCCCAGCTAGCCTGGAGTTTGCTCTGTAGACCAGGCTGGTCTTGAACTCACAGAGATCCGCCTGCCTCTGCCTCTGAGTGGAGTGCTGGGATTAAAGGTGTGAGGTGTCAGCTGGGCATGGTGGCTCAAGCCTTTAATCCTAGCACTTGGGAGGCAGAGGCAGGTGGATCTCTGTGAGTTCAAGGCCAGCCTGGTCTGCAGAGTGAGCTCCAGGCCAGCTGGGACTAAAGGGAGACCCTGTCTCAAAAATACCAAAAAATACCAAAAAAAAAAAAAAAACCCAAAAAAACAAAAAAGGTGTGAGGTGCCACACCCGGCTACTATGCCCAATCATAAATATTTTTCTTTTTTGGTCTTTTCGAGACAGGGTCTCCCTGTAGCCCCAGCTGTCCTGGAACTCACTATGTATAAAAAATTTTTTTTTAACTGATAACTTTGTCATCAGACAATTTCATATGTGTAAGTAATGTATTCTGGTTAGTCCATCCCCTAAACCCTCTCTTACTTCCCTTCACATCAACAGTACCAGTCCTTTCTCAGGATGACCATTGGTTTGGTTTTGTGACTCAGTTTGTTTAACCAGGGCCATGTGTGTGACCACTTGATTGGAACTATACACTGGAGCCTGGTGAGGTCATTGGCAGGTACACAAGTGAAGGCAATGACTCTCCTTCTTCTCTGAATCTATCAACACACAGTTCAGCAGTGAGGGGTAGAACACAGGAGTGCTTCCTCCTCTCCTGCCTGATTATTGACAGGCCCACTCTTATACAGGTCTAGCGAAGTCACCTTAATTTTATCACTCACATTGATATCTTCCCGAATTATCAAAGGTTTCATTTTTTGAGCATTGCAGAGTAAGTCTGTAATGGTCTCGTTGTAGATCTCCATGTAAGACACCCGTAAGAGAAATTCTCGCTCAGGAAACTAAGGGAAAAACACAAATATGGCAAACATCAGGAAGCACCCAATTATAAAAACATTGACTGTTTATACATTAATATCAAAGAGTTGAAAAGGAACGTTATCTGTAAAACAAAGAAAATATGTTGATAATAAATAATAAATACAAAATGCAAAAGCATTGCTTTAATGTACCAACAGAACCTGATCAGGGTGTGCATTCTGGTCTGATCAGGGTGTGTATTTATTCTGGTCTGCTGCTTTCCTTGTATCCACTTCTTATTGTTCCTTAATAGTCACTAGTAACTAGTGGAGTTAATTGTTCTGATTAGTTTTCCCTACTCTTTAGTCTACTTTTTGCTGGAAATAATATCTTTGGAGGACTCATGGAAAGAATGAAAGAACTTCATGCATTATAAAGTTTGTGAATCAATGCTATGACTTTCTCTTTTTCCCATGGAAATCAGGAGTCCACTGTAAATCTTCAATTTTTCATCATTCAATTATCACTACTTTTACCTCTATGTGCAGGAAGTCTGCAATTATTACCTTCTGAATTTTTTGGAATATGTCATGAATTGCCCTAGGTATAACCCCCAAAGAGTCTTCAGAGCCCATCATAGTATGTGTTTTTCCTGATGCAGTTTGCCCATAGGCAAATATAGTACCTGTAAAACAAGCAAAGGACACTTAAAAAAAAAAATACGAGACTCAAACTTAGAGTAAAACTACCCGTTGTTTATGGAATGGACACTGAACACTGTGATGTTTTTACAGTATGAATTAAGCACAAACCGTTGTAGCCTTGTATGGCAGAGTCGATGATTGGCACTGCAATTTCTTCATACACATTTTTAGTTGTTTCACGGCTATGAAAGACACGATCTAAAAAGAATGAGAACACAGAAGTTAAGTCAAACAAAACTGTGTTTTCATGGAATTTTCTTAACTTTTTTCTTTCCTGAAAATACCTTTCTCAAAGGTAAAATGCATTGGTCTTTCATACAGAAAAACCACACAAGTGACCCAACCTTTTCAAAAGGCAGTATGGTATAGTGGTTGCATATGGGGTTCTGGAATCTATCTGATCAATCCTATTAGATGTTTAAATCTGGAGTCTCTGTCTCCAATCTGCAACATGTTTTTTTTTTTTTTTCCTTTTGGTCTTTTCCAGACAGGGTCTCCTTGTAGCCCCAGCTGTCCTGGAACTCGATCTGTAGACCAGGCTGGCCTTGAACTCACAAAGAGATCTGCCTGCCTCTGCCTCCCAAGTGCCACCATGCCTTTAATTATCCTTATATTATTTATTCTTATACAATTATTGTGAACAGACTAGTACTTAGAAGATATGAACTATTATTACTTTTTGAGAAAATTCATTTTATATTATATTCTTTCTTTTTGGAGACAGTGTCTGCCTATAGCCCCAGCTTGCCTGGAACACACTCTGTAGACAAGGCTGGCCTTGAACTGACAGACATCTGCCTGCCTCTGGCTCCCAACTCTAGGATTAAAGGCATGCACCACCACACCCAACTTAAAGATGGTTCTTAGCCACCATGTGGGTGCTGGGAATCGAACCCAGGTCTTCTTCAAGAGCAGGGTTGCTCTTAACCGCTGAGCCATCTCTCCGGCCCCTTTATATTCTTGCTGGACGCCTAGCTCAAGCTAAAAATAAATAGAAACCTAAAAGCAAACAAACCAAAAAATCCATCACTGAACAAAAAGTGTTATAGGAAATAATGAGCAGTTTGCCTGCTAAAGTCTGATTTAGGCATTTGCACCAGTGGATAAGGCATGAAAGGATCTGATTCTTTGCTTTTGTTAGCTGACTTGAAACAAAAAGGGTAGTCCCATATGAAAAAGATCACAGATTTTCAGACAGTAATGTATGAGCAACAAGAGGCTCAGTGATTGCTCTGCTTCTATTAAGGCTATGTATAAAGGGAAACCAAAGCATTGTGTCAAGGTTCCTTAGCTTGGATTTCAGATTGAGATCCTCCTGCCTTTGCCTCTGGAGTAGTGGGATTAAAGGTGTGTCCTACCACACCTGACTAGTTTTAGGCTTAAATTATGTTAAAATCATGAAATAGTTATTAGCCAGAAATCATTTGATTTCTGTTGTCTTTCTAATTTTAACAATAAGCTGACACTTATGGTTATGATGATGTGTCTAGAACATATTGGTGCCTGATTCTTCTACTCAGTGGGTGTACAATCCCAGACCTGTTTCAGCTCTTCATTAAAAATGGGAAAGGCAAGTGTGCTTACTAAATAGACTTGTTCCATCAAATGAAATATGCACATAATGCTTGAAGCATTGCCTGAGACATGATCAGTACATTATATATATTAAGTCAATAAAGAAATCTAGACTCCTTGGGCCAGTCACTTATGGATAGGTAGCTTTCAGATCTCAGTATGAGTGGTACAATTATGGACACTTGGTTTATGTTAGATTCCTCACTGTAAACTGGGACAAAACTTTCTCATTAAGCCCCATAAGTGGAGTAGGTCTCTGATGTATTTAGCAGATAAAGAAGAAATATTTTTGCTATTTATTAAATAATTTCATTGAAGCCAGGAGTGGTGGCATATGCTTTAAATACCATCACTTGGGAGGTAGACACAGGCAGGGCTCTATGAGTTCAAGGCCAGCTCAGTCTACATATCCAGTTCTAGACTAGAGAGGGCTACATAGTGAGACCCTGTCTCAACAAAAGAAAACAAAGATAAGCGTTTCATTGAAAATAACTTTGAAAGGAGCATACTAAATTCAAAGATTTTACAGATGACTTGATATTATGTAAAATATTTGTGTTTGGAGAGTTTCAGGCACAATTAAACTAATGAATGAATAAGAGGAGAACTTGTCAGCTTCAGTCATAGGGCACTATGGTTATAACTGTTTTAAATATCAGCTTATAATCACACAAGGATAAGCAACACATTTTTGTTTCTGGTAAAACAGTTAACAGATCATTAGCAGCAAATCTAGTATCACTAATATGCTTTTTGTACTCTTTAAAAATTTGAAGGGGTTGGAGAAATGGCTCAGCAGTTAAGAATATCAGCTGCTCTTGCAGAGGACCCAGGTTCAATTCCCAGCATCCATATGATGGCTAACAATCACTTGGAATTCCAGTTCCAGGGGAACCCAACCCTCTTTTCTGACTTCTGCAGGTGTTGCATGACATAGTTGCACTTACATGCAGGTAATGCACTCATACACATAAAAATGCCTTCTGTATGTAAGTGCACCCGTGTTGTGCAACTTCTGCAGAGGTCAGAAGATGGTGTCAGATCTCCTGGAAATGGAGTCACAGACAGTGGTTAGTCACCATGTAGGTGTTGGGATTAGAACGTGGGTCCTTTGCAAGAACAGTTGGTGATGTTAACCATTGAGCTGTATCTTTAGCCTCTAAATTTTTTTAAAATTTATTTTATGTGTATGAGTCTTTGCATACCTGGATGTTAAAAACAACTGTGTTATATATGATGCCCAAGGAGGCCACAAGAATGCCTTAGATCCCCTGGACCTGGAATTATAGATGGTCGTTGGGACCTGAACCCAGGTCTTCTGTAAGAGGAGCCAGTGCTCTTAACTGCTGAGCCATCTCTCCAGATTTCTTTTGCCTTTTTGAACTGTCTTTTCTTCCTTTTTTTCTGAGACAGTGTCTTTCTTTGTGGTTTTGAACTTGCAGGCTGGCTCTGATTCTCCTGTTTCAGGGTGGAGAATGCAGGGACTAGAGGCTACCTACCATGCCTAGCATAAGCTAACTTTTGATGCTATTATTATCTTACCAAAACTGAAGGATTTACTCCCATCAATCTGATAAATGGTATTATTGTCAGTTTTCCAGTAAACATGGGTATCTTCTCCAAGTTGCTCTCTGAAAAGAATAGAAAGCTACATTTTAGAAACTCTGAGTAGGTCCGGGCCCATCCAACCTTTCACATGTGACACAATGTTGTCATCTACAAAGTTCACATTTGAGAACTGTGCACTAAAGTTACAAAAGCAAAACATCACACAAAAAATTCTAATCATGTTTTAAGCAAGGTAAAGATTTTAATTTGACTGCATGTAGCCCACCTGCCCCAAGTTGGACTCTCCTGCTTGAAATCCTTAAAAATGCCTCCAACATTCCATGCAAGTGCATTGTAATGGCTTCATTATTATGGACATCTTGTTCTAGTTTGCTTTGTTGCTGTGATAAAATATTCTGACCCAAATCACCTGGAGGAATGCGTTTATTTCGGCCTACAGTTCCAGGCAATAGTCTATCACTGATCCAAGTCAGGACAGGAACTCAGGCAGAGGCAGAGGCAGGCCAGGGCTCAGTTTCAGCTCGGTCCCATCCTTCAGATAATGTTGGGCTATGTCAAGCTCCCTGGCTTCTGTGGGCACTTACATGCTGCACATACACTCATGCAGGCACACACTTATATACATGAATAAAAGTAATAGGCAGGGGTTCAAGATTCGAGTTTCCAAATAGGGTGGTGTATATCAGGCTGTCTCAGAACACAACCGTTCTGTGCTGGATAGTTTTAGTGTCAACTTGACACACCTGAGTTGAGGAGCCTCAAATAGGAAATTGCCTCCATTGGACTGGCCTGTAGTTTTATCTGTGGGGTATTTTTTGACAGCTAGGAGACAGTTTTTTCCAAGTTAAAGAAAGAAACCTCCACTTTTGAGAATGTCGCCCACCACCAGTTTCAATTTCACAAACGCAAAAAGCTTTACCATTGGGAGCAGAGACCCAACAGACTTCATCTCTCCCACTCCTGCTACATGGCTTTTGAGCACTTATCGCCATCCAACGTTTTCTGTCCCCACTACGACAATGGCCAGTGTCTGCTTAGCACTACAGTGTATTTTTAAAAATCAACCCTCATAAAATCTGTTGACTGTGGATGGACGAACACTTGTCTACGGAACACAGTGAATACAGGGTCCCAGGGTGTGACAAGACGACCCGACGCGACACCGGCAGCGCAGCCGGGCGAAGGTCTCCAAGGGAGAGGACCGCGGGAGCCGTCCCCGGACGCGGGAAGCCGCCCCGTCCAGGCCGGCCCAGAACGCCGCCTACCTGCAGGGGAGCGGCCGCACCCGCACGCACACGGCCACCGCAGCCTCCGCCGCCATCTCCTCCGCTGCGACCCCGGAATAAGGTGAAGACCAGAGGCAGAGACGAAGCGCCACTGCCGCCCCGCCTTTAAATTTAAAAAATTCTCAACTCTGCAGATGATTGGGCGGTGATATGTGACGTCATGGACCAGTCCATGTCCCGCGCCAGGCGGGGTGGTGACAGGCAGGAGGCGCGTCCACCGCGCCACAATTGACGGGGAGGAAGAGGTTTTAGGAGTTGGCTGGCACCCTAGGGTGGAGCGCTGATAATCCGCTAAAAGCCTCCGAACACCAACCTCTCCGCTACCCTGCCCTTTGAGAGGTTGCAGTTGCAATTTGTAGAACAAAAAGAAGTATAATCTTTTTCTTTGGCTTTTTTTTGTTGTTGTTGTTGCTGCTTGTTTTGTCTTTATGAGACACTCTCCCTGTTGCCTCAGCTGGCCTGTAATTCCTTCCCTACATACCTCAGGCGGCCCCCTATGTCACAGAGATCTGCCTGGGTCTGCCTCACACCCAGCGACTAATTGCTTATTTTTATTTTTGTTTCCTATTTATTTTTGATTTTTTGTGACTTTACGCGTCCTCCCCTCCCCATCCCTCCGTCCCATTTACCGCACGCCTTTTCTCACTCCCCATACCCTCCCCCCCCTCCCCCCCCTTTCCCTCCTCCCCCCCGTTCCCCTCCCCCTTTCCCTCTTCCCCCTCCCTCCCCTCTTTTTTTTTTTCCCCTCCCTTCCCTCCCCTTCTTATCCTTCTCACCCCCCCCCACCCAACCCTCCCTTCTCTTCTTTGTCTGTGAGTATCTCAGTTTTTTCTTTTTTTTTTTTTTTTTTTTTTTTTTTCGTTTCTTTTTTTTTTTTTTTTTTTTTTTTTTTTTTTTTTTTTTTTTTTTTTTTTTTTTTTTTTTTTTAATCTTTTTGTCCCAGCATGGCCTGGAGCTCGCTGTGTAGTACGCAGGCGTGGCCTTGAAGTCAAGAGACCTCCCGCCTGCCCTCTGCTTCCCAGTACTGGATTAAAGGCGTGGCACCCCACCAACGCCACGGCCCCCCCCCGCTAGTACTCAATATATACACATACCCCAAACAGACCNAAAAAAAAAAAAAAAAAAAAAAAAAAAGAAAAAGCCCAAATGCTAAAAAACAAAAACAAAAACAAAAACAAAAACAAAACAAACTAACCAAAAGAACCTAACATTAAAAAAAAAAAAAAATCCCGGAATGCCAAAACTCACTACCCTGTCAGAACTGCGGGACTGTCACATTTTTTTTGGAAATGCAGGACTGTTGCATTCTTTTGGAACTGCATTTCGTATTTTCCCCTAAGACTTTTAGTTCTCTTGGCTGTGAGCTCCGTTCCTATGAGGCTGATTTAGGGAAAAGAATTCCTGAAGACCGGAAAAACTCATTTAATAAAGTATTGAAACATCTATTAGTGGAAGAGGGAAAGTGACTTTAATGAATTCTTTCCCCCAAATAGCATTTTCTTTCCCTTTGTCATAAATATGTGTTATAGAAAAGTGAGGGTGCGATTCTTAGAAGTGTTTTCAGTTATTTTCTTGGTTTATTTAGAGAAGATCAGGAATTATTTGCTTTGAGGGGCTGGAGAGATGGCTCAGTTGTTAACCCTTACAACTCTTGCAGAGGACATGGGTTCAATTCTCAGCATGACATCAAGTAGCTCACAACTGCCTATAGTTCTAATTCCAGGGCATCTGAAGCTTCTTGGCCTCTGTGGGCACTTACATGCAGGTACACGCATATACACATAAATAAAAGTAATACATTTAGAAAATTATTTGCTTTTGCAGGGTATGATGGTGCAGGTCTGTAATTCCCTCATTGGGGAGATGGAGGCAGGAGGATCAGGGGTTCAAGGCTCAAGCTTCCAAACAGTCTGGATATATCAGGCTGTCTCAGAACACAACCCTCCTGTGCTGGATAGTTTTAGTGTCAACTTGACACATCTGGGTTGAGGGTACATCATTTGGACAATTGCCTCCATCGAAGTGGCTTGTGGCCATGTCTGTGGGGTATTCTTTTGGATTGTTGAGTGATCCAGAAGGGGCTGGCCCACTGTAGGTGGTGCCACCCCTGGGCAGGTTGTGCTGTTTTATGTAAGAAAGCAGACTGAGCAGCTGAGTGTGGTGGTCCACACTATTAATCCCAGCACTTGGGAGGCAGAGGCAGGCAGATCTCTGTGAGTTCAAGGCCAGCCTGGTCTACATATCAAGCTACATATCCCAGACCAGCTGGGACTAAAGGGAGACCGCATCTCAAAAAGACCCCCCCACCCCAAAAAAAGGCAGACTGAGCATGGGCCTAGGGAGCAAGCCAGTAAGCAGCACTCATCCACGGCCTGTGCTTCAGTTCCTGCCTCCAGGTTCCTGCCCTGAGTTCCTACCTTGGGCTCCCTAAGTGATAACCTGTGACCTGGAAGATGTAAGATGAATAAACCTTTTTCTTCCCAAGTTGGTATTTTGTCACAGGAATTGAAAGCAAATTAGAGCCAGGCGTGATGGCGCACGCCTGTAATCCCAGCGCTTGGGAGGCAGAGGCAGACAGATCTCTGTGAGTTCAAGGCCAGCCTGGTGTACAGAGTGAGCTCCAGGCCAGTTGGGACTAAAAGGGAGACCCTCTCTCAAAAATACCAAAAAAAAAAAAAAGAAAGCAAACTAGAA
>VZQC01000725.1:1032835-1048695 GCA_009823505.1 Rhizomys pruinosus | reverse complement strand
TAATAATTGTTGTAAGTCCTCTTTGAATGTTTTATAGATTTATGCTGTGAAACCCTATGGGCCTGGGCTTTTTTTAGTTGGGAGGTCTCTTATTACACTTTCAATTTCTTCATATATTATGGGTCTGTTTAAGCTGTCAGTCTCTTCTTGGTTTAGCTTTGGTGATATTCATCCATTTCTTTTAGGTTTTCAAATTTAGTAGAGTATAGGTTTTTTAAAGTATTCCCATATTATTGTCTGGATCTTTTCCTTGTCGGTTGTGATATTTCCCCTTTCATAATGAATTCTATTGATTTGGAGTTGCTCTTTCTTTCTTTTGGTTAAACGGGGCTAAAGGTCTGTCTATCTTGTTTCTTCTTTCAAAGAACCAACTTTTGAATTTGTTGATTTTTGTATTGTTTTCTTTGTTTCTATTTCATTGATTTCTGTTCTGGTTTTTGTTATTTCTTTCTGTCTGTTGCATTTTTGGTTCATTTGTTGTTGTCTTTCAAGTGTTTTTAGCTGCAGTGTTAGCTAATTTATTTGTGCTCTTTCTGTTTTTGTTTGTTTGTTTGTTTGTTTTTAATATAGGCATCCAGGGCTATAAACTTCCCTCTTAGGACTGCTTTTAAAGTGTCCTATAGATTTGTTGCGCTGTACTGTCATTGTCATTTAGTTCCAGGAATGCTTTTCTTTCTTTCTTTCTTTCTTTCTTTCTTTCTTTCTTTCTTTCTTTCTTTCTTTATTTCTTGATTCATTCATTATTCAGGAGTGTATTGTTTAGTCTCCATGTGTTCGTGTGGGTAGTAGGGCTTATACTGGTGTTGATATTCAGCTTTATTGCACTGTGGTCTGATAGAATGCATGAAATTATTTCAATTTTTTATATTTATTGAGTTTTTTCTGTGTCCCCATATGTGGTCAATTTTGGAGAATATTCTGTGGGATGCTGAGTAGAAAGTATATTCTCTGTTGCTTGGGTGGAATATTCAGGAGATGTCTGTGAGGTCCATTTGCTGTATTATAGTGTTCATTTCAAATGTCTCTCTCTTTATTCTTTTCCATTGATCTGTCCAAAGGGCTCGGTGGGCTATTGAAGTCCCCTACTATGAGTGTGCTGGGGTTAATCTGTGCCTTGAAGTCCTGTAGAGTTGTGTTTATAATGATCCTTACACCAGAGTTTAGTGCATATATATTCATGATTGTGAAGTCTTCATGGTTAATTTTCCCTTTGATAAGGATGTAATGGCTTTCTTTGTCTCTTCTGATAGCTTCTACTTTGAAGTCTATTTTGTCTTATATTAAAATAGCAACTCCTGCTTTCTTTTTGGTACCATTTGCTTGAAATATTTTTTCCATCCTTACACTTTAAGTTTTGCCTATCCTTGAGGGTGAGATGGGTTTTTGGTAGACAACATATGGATGGATTCTGCTTCCTAATCCATTCTCCCAGTCTATGCCTTTTGATTAGGGATTTTAGTCCATTAATATTTAAGCTTATAATTGAGAGATGTGTGTTGCTTCCTTTTGCCTTATTATCCATTTGAATTTTTGTCTAGGTTTCTAGTTCTTCAATTCTGCTTTTATTAATTTCTCTTTCAAGGCACCTGGAGGTAATTGATCCTCTCCTCTGCCATTTGAATTGCTTCAAGTATTCTCTGAAGGCTTGGTTTTTCGGACTTGTATTCTTTCATCTTGTCTATGTCATGGACATAAATAAGATCTACATTTTTGCTGGGTATAGTAACCTGGGTTGGCATCTATAGCTGTTTAGCACTGGGAATGCTTTGGTCCACATTCTTCTTGCTTTCATAGTTTGCACTGAAAAGTCAGCTGTAATTCTGATGTTTCACCTTATATGTAACTTGTTTTTCTCTTGTGGCTTTCAGAATTTTGTCTTCGTTTGGGGCATCTAACATTTTAACTATGATATGGCAAGGGGTGTTTCTTTTCTGGTCTTGTCTATTTGGTGTTCTGTGTGCTTCTTGTATTTCTATGGATTTGTCTTTTTTCAGTTTGGGGAGTTTCCTTCTACTATTCTGTTGAATATCTGATTAATACCATTCTCTTGGGATTCTTATCCTTCCTCTATCTCTATGATGTGGAGGTTTGGTCATTTCACTGTGTCCCAAATTTCCTGGTTGTTCCACTCTTGTGTATTTTTAAATTTTTCATAGTCTTTACTTGAGCTTTTTAGTTTTTCTTTGTTATCTTCCAGGTCCGATATTCTTTTATCTGCTTCCTCCATTCTGCTTCTGAGGCTTTTTCTCATTCTTTCCTCTTGATTGGATGAGTGTTCAATTTCCTTTTTTATTTCATCCTGTGTTTTCTTTAGTATTTCCATTTCCTTTTGGAGTCCTTGCTATGCAAGTATAAGGACCTGAGCTTGACTTCTACACCTATGTACAGAGCTAGGTGTAGTGGCTTTTGTAATCTTGGTGCTAAGGAAATAGAGCCAGGATTCCTGGGTCTCCTGGCCATCCCACCTAGCCTAATTGGCAAGCACCAGTCCTAGTGAGAACCCTTTGTATCCAAAACCAAGGTGGGTTGTTCCCAAGGAAGGACACTGGAAGCTGACCTCTCTGGCCCTCATATGTATGCACAAATGCAAGTATACCTGCACAGATGGGTATTGTCACATGTGTACACACACACACACACACACACATACACACACTATTAATTTAAGGACTCAAACTATGACATGACTTGCAGAAAACATGGCAGCTGCTTCAGGGTACTGGAGTGGGTGAGGATCTTTCAGATGAGACTCTGGAAGCTCAAGAAAGAAAAACAAAGCATGGGAAATGGGATCGCCTCTAACTAAAATGCTTCTGCACAGCCAAAGACACTGCAAAATGAAGAGACAAATACAAAATGGGTGAAAATATTCGCAAATCCAATTGAAAAATGAGCAAGACACAGCATGCAAAGATACAAACAAAAATGGCCAATGGGTATATGCCAAATTCTCACTATTGCTAACCATTAGGGAAGTAAAAATCCAAACCTCGTGAGATATCATCTTATTCTAGTTAAATTGCTATTTTGCTATATTATTATTATTATTATTATTATTATTATTATTATTTTGATCTTTTTGAGACAAGGTCACCCTGTAGCCCCAGCCTTCCTGGAACTCACTATGTAGACCAGGGTGGCCTTGAACTCATAGAGATCTGCCTGCCTCTGCCTCTCAAGTGCTGGGATTAAAAGTGTGCACCACCATACCTGGCAAATTGTTATTATTAAAAGACAGAAGATAATAATGCAGAGAATATAAAAAAGAGAGAGCTGACCCTTGCCAACTATTGGAAGTAGCAACATGGCCATTCTGGACACTGGGTGAGGTTTCTAAAAATATTTAAAATAAGACATGATCCAGCAATCTCATTCCTGCATACACACTCAAAAGAAATAAATAAAACCAGTATGTTAAAAAGGCATCCATATTCCCATTTTGCTTTCAGGAGTATTCATAATAGTCAAGAGATAGAACCTGGTTGAGGTGGTACACATACCTGTAATCTCAGTACAGAGCAGAAAAAGGCAGGGGTTACTGTGAGTCTCAGGTCAGCCTTAGTTACATGACAAGAACCTGTCTCAAAACAACAAAAACAAATCAACAAACAAACACTTAAATGTCAATGAACATTTTGTAAATGAAATACTATTCAACCATAAAAACCATATTTCCTTCATCACAACAGTATGCACAAAACTAGGTAATTTTGTCAAGGGAAATCAGCTGGACATGGAGAGACAGAGGCCTCATGTTGAATCTGAAAATGCTGATTTCAGAGGAGCTGAGAGTAGAATAGAAGGTAATACAGATGAGAGAGGAGAAGGAGGAGGAGGAAGAGGAGAGAGAGGAGGAGGAGAGGGAGGGGGAGGAGAGCGAGGAAAGGATAAGGAAAGGCTGGCTAATAGATAACAAGCGGGAACATGGGTCTAGATTTGTTAAAAAATAAATAAATAAAAATAAAGACAAAAATAAAAAGAAGTTACGTTCTGTTGTATGACTGGGTTACTAGTAGTCCTCCAAAGTCTGTTACTTCCAGTCTTGAAGAAAGCTTCATTTCATAAGCATTTTTGGCCAACTTACTGACTACCCCTGATCAATTTAATCTTTAGTCCCCCTTCCCCCAAAGCTAGGTATGGGACTGACCTCCTACCACTCTCATCCTTCCCCGGTCTTTCCTGTGTCTAGTCTTCATGTAAAGCTAGCTGGAGGTTGCCAGCCTTTGGTCAACTCATTAGCACACAAAACCATGCTATCCTGTGAAGATCTCCAGGTCTTTGGGATAGATGTTTTCACACTCTCAAACATCCTCTATGACAAGCATTCCTTCTGTTACTGGATTTGGCCAAATTTACTCCAAGGGTACAGTATCTATACTTGCACTTGCCCTTGAAACCTTCTTCTGGTTGATTTGCAACTGGTTCAGGTCTTTATCATGAAAATTATGTTGTACCATTCAATCTGCAGTGGGTCCCCTGGTCAATTCTAATACCATCTTTCATATTTTCTGAGCACATTTATCTTATAGTGTATGCAATCCATTTTTGTATGATTGTGTGCACTGTTTTATTGACTCACTTACTCTTTGCCTCATGTTTCATCCATGAGCTGGTCCTGGCCTGCTTTGACCAGTGCTGCACCCTAGCACCTGGAAGCGACGTTGCCATACATAGATGATCAGTAATCATTTATAGGAGCAAATTAATTGAAACTCTGTGTGTTTACACAAATGAGACTTAAACATATCTGTGTCATTGTAACTGTGGTCATAGTTGTAATACAGAATACAGAAGAAAAGTGAAAAAAAATGTTTCCAGAGTCATCTAAGGAAGGATTTCAGACAAAAATATTTTATTAGTTGTTTAATATTTGAGGTGTCAAACTTTTTATACTTAGCAGAAAAGAGATTTTAAATAATTCTCAGTTCCATAGCCCATGCCATTATTACTAGCACTAAATAATATTGAATGGAAAAGCAAGGGCTCATAATTTGATCTGCAGTAAATCCCAACCATTAACCATTTGGTGAAATGGCCAGTTTATGTAGTATTTGTTGCTCTTACCAATAATAGATTTCATTTTTAATCTTCTCAGAAAATGTAGTCAGCTCTGTCCTTGCTCTTAAGGGTCATTCAGAGGCAGGATTGTAAAGGGGCAGCTCCTGCTCTGAACAACCACAGCAGTTGGGCACGTCCCACTTCCCTGTGGTCAGGGCAGGCAATCAAGTCGCTCCCATTATATCTCTCATATGCAGGTGATAAAAGGTGAATAGAAACAAACATATTTCTTGCAGAGCACAAAGTTCCAAACTTTTCGCTGAGCTTTTCTCTTAAGGGGCTGAGGCATAAAGCTCTTAATGTTCTCTTGATCATTTTCTCCCATGAGTAACAGATGAGAGAAAGACAAGGATCTCTAGGCCAAAATGCAGGAGCAAATAACTCTAATGAAAAGAACAGCAGGCTGAGAAAATGAACGAACAAGTGTTTGAAGTCTTCCTGCATGTCCAGCTCTGAAAAGAAAAATAGAAAAGGGCAGATACCACTTCCCTGAAAGGAGTGTACTTATCTCCTGGAGTGACAAACTGCCATTCTTGGAAACTTAACAAAAGTAACTTGCCAATGCATAGCATGCCCCAAATAATTATCAATAATCATATGCCTTTTCTGTTCACCTGTTCCAGAGTGTCTTGTAGAATCTCTGTGTTTTTGTTTTTCTACAAGGCTCTTCTCAGACGGGAATCTCAGACCTTGTTCTTCTGTGACAGTTTCTTCACAGTGCCATGACTATGCTCATGCCTGCTTGTCCTCCCCTAAGCTGCTAAGTCTTCCCTGAAAGGAGGAGGTAGCCTGTTCTTCTTTTGCCTAATTAATATCCATACATGACTATCAACATTTGTGTTCAGCAAATCGAACACAGTTTTCTCCTTAGATGATGGTATTTTGGCACCTATAAGTTTGAATCATTTTCCAAAACTGAAATTACTACAAGTGATTAAGTATGTATTACATAGATTTTTAAAAATCTCAGCAGGCGCCGCCAGATGCTAGGAACATAGAGAGAAACTGTGTGTGTGGCTAGAAGGTCAGCCAGGGGCACACACTCTCCATGCCCAGCTGGCGAGGTGGGGACTGGTATGCAGGCCAAAGGATTCAACCCCCCACCCACACATACACACACACACACGCGCTCAAGCTACTGATACTGAGGTGGAAAGTATAAACTGCTGGTGCTGTGGTTTAATGGTGTCGGGAGGATCCGGCAGTGTCAGTGATTGGAGGCTGCATAGCCAGAACTGAGGAAGAAACCAACAGGAAGCAAACTGAGTGACCAACCAGACCTTCATATTAACATTGAGATAAGCAACAAAAGGCAAACAAATAAACAAAGGGGGAAAAAATAACAACTACAAAAACAACAAATACACATGCCAAAAACACAACGGAAAAACAATATGGGAAAAGCTCAAAATAAATCCCCACTGAACTCAACCAATCTTGTAGAAGATCCCAATATAGAGATCTCCCTGGAAGGAAACCAAGATACCTACCTTAGAAGAACAATTGTTTTTTTATTTTTTTTAATTTTATTTATTTCTGTATGTGTATGAATGTACTGTCTGCATGCAGGTCTGTGCACCCGTGTTGTACAATGCTGCGGAGGTCAGAAGAGGGCCTGGGATTCCCCTGAAACTGGAGTTCTCCCGGAATTGGAGTTTTGGACACCTCTCGGCCGCCATGCGGGTGCTGGGGATCGAACCTGGGTCCTCTGCAAAAGCTGTCGGTGCCCTCAACTGCTAGGCCATCTCTCCAGCCCCTTAGAAGAACAATTGTGGACATATTCAAAGACTATGAAGAACAAATCAGGTGCTGGAGAGATGGCCTAGTGGTTAAGAGTGCCAACTGCTCTTACAGAGGACCCGAGTTCAATCCCCAGCACCCACATGGAGGCTGAGAACCATCTGAAACTCCAATTCCAGAATTCCAGTTCCAGGGGAATCCGACACCCTCTTCTGACCTCCGCGGCATTGCACGACATGGGTACACAACCTACATGCAGACAGTATATTCATACACATAAATAAATAAATAAATAAATAAATAAATAAATTTTAAAAAGACAAAAAATATTGTTTATAAAAAAAAACAAATCAGAGAACTAAAGGAGAGAACAAAAACTCATGAAGGAACTAGAAGGAAAGAATGAAACTTGGGAAAGGACTAAAAGGAGAGATTGATAAACTCAGAAAAGAATAGAGGAAGCAGAAATAAAAACTCTAAAGAACTAAGAGGAGAGAAAATACAAATTCTGAAAAAGATAAGTGAGGGTGATAGAATGACAAACTCTTGAAAAGAAGTGGAAAACATTTGAAAAGATTCTCAGTCCGAAATAAGAAAAAAGAAAGAAACAGCGAACCAGCAAAGCAAGGAGCTACAAGAAGATAAAGAAAAGCTCCAAAAGGAATGTGGAAATAAATGAAGAAATCACAGGATGAAATAAAAAGAAATGAAAATATAATAAAAAAAAAAAAAAAAAAAAAAAAAGAAAAAGCCTCAGAAACAGAATGGAAAGAGCAGAGAAAAAAAGAAATAAAAAAAAAAAAAAAAAAAAAAAAAAAAAAAAAAAAAAAAAAAAAAAAAATTAGAAAAATTAAAAAAAAAAGAATAGAACAACCAGGAAAGTGGGACACTATGAAAAGACCAAACTCCTGCATCATAGGGCTAAAAGAAGGAGAAGAATCCCAAGAGAATGGTATGATCAGATCTTCAAACAGAATTAATAAAGAAAACTTCCCCAAACTTGAAAAACACAAACCCATAGAAATACAAAGAAGCACATAGAACACTGAATCAACAAGAACAGAAAAAGAAATTTTCCGCATGTCTCATATCATAGTTTAAAACACTAGATGCTCAACAACCAAGACAAAATACTGGAAGCCACAAGAGATAAATAAGTTAACATATAAAGGGGAACCCATTAGAATCACAACTGACTCTCAGTGCAAACCATGGAAAGCCAGAGCAACATGGACCAATATATTCCTAGTTACTTAATACTTCAGCATGTCAACCCAGGTTACTATGTATACCCAGCAAAAATGTCTATCACCGTTTGAAGGGAGAAAGAAAAATCTTTCACGACATAAACAAACAAAATGAAAGAACACATGCCAAAAAACCAGCACTTCAGAAAACACTTGAAGCAAGCAAGAACAGAGGAAGGAGCAACTATCCTTAAGCAACCCAAGAGAGAAATTACCAAAAAGCATAATAGTAAATAAATACCTAGCCAAGAATGCAATGAAAAAATAAGTCTGAAAGGAAACAACACACATATTTCAATAATAACCTTAGATATTAATGGTCTAAACCCCCAATCAAAAGACATAGACTGGGAGAATGATTAGGAAACAGAATACATCTATATGGTGCTTCAAGAAACCATCTCACCCTCAAGGACAGGACACCACCTAGAGAGAAAGGATGGAAAAGTATCCAAGCAAATGGTACCAAAAGCAATCAGGAGCAGCTACTCTAATATCATACAAAATAGACCTCCTAGTTAAATTAATCAGAAAAGTCAAAGAGCCACTATATCCTGATCAATGGAACAATTAACCAAGAAAAACATCACAATTTTAAATATTTATGCACCAAAAACTCTGTGGTGCATCAAATTTATAAACACAATTCCTTCAGGACCTCAAGACCCAGATTAATCCCAGATTTACGCTAATAGTTACTTCATAAACCTACTGAGGCCACCTGGATAGGTCAAACGACAAAAAAATGAAAACAGACATCAGGAATGAACAAATATATAATACACAAATGCGACCTCACAGATACCAAATATTTTCCCAAACACCAGAGAATATACATTTCATTTAAGCTCCCAAGGAAACATTCTCCAAAATTGACCACATACGGGACACAAAAGAAACCTTAACAAACATGAAAGGATTGAAATGATCTCATGCATTCTATCAGACTTACAGTGCATTAAAGCTGATCTAGCCCAGGGTTAGCCCTACTAACTATAAGAGCACATACATGGAGACTAAATTAACACACTCCTGAATAATCATGGGTCAGAAAAAGAAACTAAAGGAATGAATAAAAACATTCCTGAACTAAACAAGATATGACAATACAAAACACAAAACCTATGGGATAATTAAAAGCAGTCCTTAAGAGGGAAATTTATAGCTATAATTACCCACATTAAAAAAACAGAAAATGAAGAACAAGTAACTGATCTAACACTGTAGCTAAAAAAACACTTTTGAAAGACAACAACAAATGGACCCTAACCCAACAGACAGAAACAAGAATAAACAAAAAATCAGAGCAGAAATCAATGAAATAGAAACAAGAAAACAATACAAAAAAAATTCAATGAAATCCAAAAGCTGGTTCTTTAAAAAGATAAACAAAAATAGGACAGATCCCTAGCCAGTTAACCAAAAGAAAGAAAGAGAACTTCCAAATCAATAGCATTTGTTGTGAAAGGGGAAACATACAACAGATAAAGAAAAGACAATCATACAAAAATCTTCAAAACCTATTACTCTATTAAATTTGAAAACCTAAGAGAAATTGGATGAATATCTGAAATTCCGTGATTTGCCAAAGCTTAACCAAGAAAGAGGACACAGCTTAAACATTACCATAATACTTAGGAAATTGAAGATGTAAATAAAAAGCCCTCCCAACCAAAAAAAGGCCCAGGCCCAGAATTCACAGCAGAATTCTATAAAACATTTAAAGAGGTACTACAACCACTATTACTCAAACTCCAAACTTTTTCAGGGAAGGTACAGGACAGAGGGAAATATACCAAATTTCTTATATGAGGCCAGCATCACTCTAAAACCAAAACAGCAAAGACCCACAAACAAGAAAGAAAACTATATAGATCACTCATTAATGAATTCAGATGCAAAAATTCTCAACAAAATATTAGCAAACCATATACAGATCCACATAAAAGGATCATCCTACTGATGAAGCACATGCTATTAGATATTTAGGTATTAACAGTATAATATATAGCCTTTCGATCCTACTAATGAAGCACTCGTAATTAGATATATAGGTATTAAATAGTATTAATTGTTATGGTAGTTAACTTTTGTATAGACACAGATGTTTGGATGGTATGTTAATCAATGAATTACATTTTTTCTGTTTAATATGACAGGTCTTTGTGGGGTTTATAACATCTCCTAACCGATAGATGATGTAAGCTTTGTGGCATCAGCCGCGGTTATTCCTCCAAGGAGAGAGCTAATAGCCAATTAAATTTGGATATACAGAACATCAGGCTGCCACTGCTGCACAGATTTCCAGGCAGATGAGGTTGATAGTTGGTGCTGACGGTGGAGTTCTGCTTGACTCAAGGGGACCATATTTGCTTTATTGGTTTTAGTGGTCTTTGGTAACACTCTCTGCATTCCAGAGACATATCTGGTATTGGCTTTGCAAGTGCGTGCTCCATACATCTTTCCCTGTTTATATCAGGTCTTCAACAGCAGGGCCTGCTATCGCCTCTCTTCCTGCAGATACCCAGTTTGGAGGCAAGGAACCTTTACCTTTTTTGTGGGGCTTGGATCCTCTTGGCCAACATCTCCTTGGTGAATAATCCATTGTTGATGTCAGAGCTCCTGTATTAATATATTTGCTTAAGTGGTAGCTAAGGAGACTTTAGCATTATATTTTGGTTCTGAATATAATAATCCTTTTCACAGAAGTTTCTATGTTCCATTAAGTCAATATAAACAGGTAGTTTTACTGATTGAACAAGAAGAATACCTCTCATAACAGCTGGTCCAATCAAAAGCCTGTAGAACGACCTCATTCATCATTGATATTTCTCCTGATTCTTGGGGGGGCAGTTAAGAAAGTCTCCTTTGTATTAAAATTGAAAGGTTATGCTGGACAAGCTGGCAACCCATGGAAAGAAAAACAGCCAGAAATTGACTAGAGACCAAACAACAGCTCCAGAGAAAGTAGACTGTTTTGCTTCTCAGTCCACCTGTGCCCTTTTTTAAGCCTAGGGAACAGTCCGTGGAAGAGGGGGCGTGGTTGAATGTAAGGACTGCGATTGGGTGAATGGTGAAAACTACAACATATAGACTGGACACTCATTTGGTCAACTTGATTGAACATAAAAGCCCCCCCCTGCTGGATGGTTTGGACCCATGAGCTTTGTGGGTTTGGGCACAATTGCTCGCAAAATTGGTTTTAGATGAAGGATGCTTGTGCTCACTAATTATCACTTATGTTAAAAAAAGAAAACAAAACAAAACAAACAAAAAAAAAACAGAAAGATGCAGAATTTACGGCAGTAATTGCATGATCTGGGATGGGGTAGGGGGGAAGAGAAAAGGAAAAAAAAAAAAAAGATTATGAAAAAAAAAAAGACTGATTGAAAATTATGTATGAAACAAATATGTAAATATTTAAAATACGGAATAATTATGAAAAAAAGATCACCATCATGACCAAGTTTGGATTCATACCAGAGATGATGGATGGTTCAGCATATGAAATCGTAAATATAAAACACAAAAAAATCGACTTAAAGCAATGAAACCAATAATCTTCTCAATGTGGCAGAAAAAGCTTTCAACCAAATCTGGCTGGCATCCTTTATATGCTTAAAGTTTTAGAGGGAATTGGCTGGAGGGATCATTCCTCAATTGTAATCAAAAGCCATTAACAACAAACCCACAGGCCAACATCATCCTAAATGAAAAAAGACAGAAGCATTCCCCTTAAAGGCAGGAACATGGGAAGGCTGTCCACTATCACCAAACCTCTTCAATATAGTGCTTGTGAAACACTTGCTTAAATCGCGAGGCAATAAGGCAACGGAAGCAAAATTGGTAAGACAACGCCGATATGTAACTTAATTGGGAAAAGGAAGTAAGTAAAACGTATCCCTGTGTCCAGATAAATGTGATAGTGGTTTACCGAGGGATTGCTCAAAAACTTTCCACCAGAAAACTTTAGAAATGACAAAGAGTTTCATTAAAGTGGAGGGATATAAAATAAACCTAGAAAAATCAGTAGTCTTCTTTTACACAGCAACAAATAAGGAATGGAGAAGGAATATATAAGAAGAACTTCCCAATCACAAAAGCTTCAAAAAAATTAACAATTACCTAGGAATAAACACAACCAAAGACACCAAATGACCTCTACAACAAACATTTTAAAATCCTAAAAGGAGACTGAAAACGATATCAAAGATGGAAGACCTCCCATGCTTCATGGATTGGTAAAATAATTATAGTGAAAATTGTCCATTCTACCAAGTTGATATACAGACTCAATGCAATACCCATCAAAATCCCACAATGCTTTCACCGACTTAGAAAAAAATCCTTAAATTCATATGGAAAAACAAGAATACCCCAAATAGCTAAAGCAACCCTGATGTGAAAAGTGCAATACTGGGGTATTACATTACCAGACAACAAGCTATATTATTACAGGCTTTTCTCCTATAAAGACCAGGCCGTGCGAGCGGTGCTGTGCAACAATACAGAACCATTGTCCAATCGGAACAAAATAAGCCTTGAAGATGCGAATACTCTGAGCTCTCAAAGTGAGCGTTCATTACTTCATATTTGACAAAGAGGCCAAAAAAACCTCAATGGAGGAAAGATAACATCTTCAGCAAATGGTGTTGGCAAAACTGGATCACCATTTGTAGAAGAACAAAATTAAATCCCTACCTCTCACCCTGTACAAAAATAAACTCCAAGTGGATCAAAGATCTCAACCTAAACCTGAAACCCTGAAGGTGATAGAAGAAAAAGTTGGCAGCAACCTATAAGACATAGGTGTAGGAAAATACTTTCTAAAGCAAAGAGCAGCTGCACAGGAAATAAGGACAACATCTGACAAGTGTGACCTCATCAAATTCAAAAGCTTTTGTGCAGCTAAAGAAACAATCAAGGAAGTGAAGAGAAAACCCACAGGGTGGGAGGAAACCTTCACCACTGATACATCAGACAGAGCATTAACATCCAGAAAATATGCTACTTAAAAAACAAAGAAGTAAGAAAACAAATGACCTACTCAAAAGATAAAGAGCTGAACAGAGACTTCACCAGTAAGGAAGTAAAGATGGCTGAGAAACATCTTAAAAAGTGTTCAACATCATTAATAATTAAGGAAATGCAAATTAAAACCACACTAAGCTATCATCTCATTCCAATAAGACTAGCCAAGATCAAGAAAACAAATGACACCAAATGCTGGAGAGGTTGTGGGGAAAGGGGAACACTCATCCACTGCTGGTGAGAATGTGAACTGGTACAACCACTGTGGAAAGCAATGTGGAGAAACTTTAAAAAACTCAAAATGAGCCTACCACCTGACCCAGTCACACCACTTCTGGGCATATACCCACAAGACGCATCCTACTGCAAAGACACATGCACAGCTATGTTTATTTCAGCTGTCTTCACAATAGCGAAGAGCTGGAACCAACCCAAATGCCCCTCAACTGATGACTGGATAACAAAAATGTAGTACATCTACACAATGGAGTTTTATGCAGCAGTAAAGAAAGATGACATCATGAGCTTTGCTGGCAAATGGATGGAACTCGCAGTAATTATATAAAGTGAAGTAACACAGTACCAGAAAAAAAAAAAAAGTGCATGGTTTCCCTCGTTTGTGGATCCTGACACCAAATCCTCAGTTGGCAGGTAAACTGAGCAACTTTATTATTATATTTCACTGCATCTAAAAGCAACTGTGCTATTACAAAGTGAGTCTATATATGATCACTAGAATTGTCTGTTATTTACTGTCAAATTTACTGTTAAAATGTGAATCTCTAAATGTGTTTAGGAATCAACCTATAGTTTATTTTCAGAATTTTTAATTTTGACTTATGTGTGGAGTGTATATATGCATATTTTGGAATAATATAAAAATAAATAAAATGCTTTGTTATAATAACAAAAAAATAAAATAAGTTTTTCCCAATTAATAAATTTTTACCATCTATTAATTAAAAAGAAAGGTAACTCAGTAATATACAATCATCATTCCTATCCTTCAACACTATAAACCATCATAAATTTTATCATTAATTACATTTGTATAAAATTTTGTTTTTCTTAGACCATTGCTCAACCCAAATGTTCTGTTTTTGATGTAGTAGGTAACCAACACCATATTCATCAATTACTCAGAAACTCTGTACAGTTCTCTGAACACTATAATGTAATAAGTATTTAATATCATGTGACTAAAAGTGATTATATATATTTAATTGTTATGCTGGATTTAAAAATAGTATTTATACTTAATATCATTTTTATACTTAATATCATTATAAACATTATTTCCATTATTCTTTTGATGTTGGCACATTGATTTGTTTCATCTCAGAATGCATATGCAAACAAATTTTCAGGAAGATTTGTGACAAAAGTTTAAGGAAAATATATGAGGGAAATCTACTTTTGTTTTTAGTTATACTCATTGTTATGTGTTTTTTAAATTAGAATCAATGACTAACATGCAATTTTAGCAGAGAATACTTCAGCCAAATTTGCAAAGTATTAATTTATCAGGAAATAAAAATGTAAATCCAATTATCCTGTAAATATTATGAAAACCATTACAATAATGTGCAATGTTAAAGTTCAGAGTCTGTAAAAATACATATAGTGTGAACATTTATTATTAATGTTTCCATGTTGCTTAAATCCAGAGACAGTATTTAAGTGTAGAATTATAACACTATAATGGAATTAAGCAATTTTGATACATGTATATATTGATATCTTTTATATTAAATAGTCTAGTCTAACTGCTTAATTATGATTTATATTTTTTCTTCAATTTTTGTGAGTCAGTTCACCCAGTTTTCTAAAAGACTTTCACATTCTAAGAGTAGAGTACTACAGGACAGACTTTCCCTGCCCTTGTGAATGAACAAGAAGACAGTCAACAATATTTGTACGCTGAAGAGCAAGCAAAGCAGAACTCTGATGTTTGTGAGTAGAGAAACAAGTGAGTGATTCTAGAATTGAAAATCTCAAGCCGGGCGTGGTGGAGCATGCCTTTAATCCTAGCACTTGGGAGGCAGAGGCAGATGGATCTTTGTGAGTTCAAGGCCAGCCTGGTCTACAGAGCGAGTTCCAGGACAGCTGGGGCTGCAGGGAGACCCTGTCTCAAAAAGATAAAACAAAAAAAAAAAAAAAGAGAGAGAGAGAATGATGACTAACAAGCTTGATCTAATTCATATGTTAAATGTAGATCATCAAGCTGAGTTACCGCAAATTTGATCTACAGGAAGAAATTCAGGAAAGGGCTAGAGAGATGGTGTAGCGACTAAGAGCACTTACTGTTCTTACATAGGACCCAGGTTCACTTCCCGACACTCACAGGGTGGTTCACCTCTGCCTCTAACTCAATTTCCAGGAGATCTAGAGGGTCCTGTACACACATGGTCCACATAAACACCCATAGGCAGAAACACACATATAACAAATGATGTCTTAAAGTCATAACTATATTTTTTCTCATATTTTAGAGTGAGAACTAGTTGACTGCTTAAACTCAGGTCAGTAATAATGCATTGTGAGGTGTACAACATTGGCAGTAGTAGATCTATGACAAAATGGCACAAAGATCATGGGATAAGAAAATCAAAATACATGCCTTCCATATCCACTCATAAAACTAGATGAAAGGTAGCAATATGGAATAGAAAGCCCATGGGAAACACAAATAATAAACAAGTTTGTAACATAGATAAAATAGTAATTCATAACAAGAATATTAGGATTATATAGATTTTTTTTTTTTTTTTTTTGTTTTTTTGG
>VZQC01000725.1:947354-1027938 GCA_009823505.1 Rhizomys pruinosus | reverse complement strand
AAAAAAAAAGTAAAAAAGCTGTATCTCATGTCCTTGAGGAGTGCCAAAAGCAGTGGCATCCACAGAGCATATGTGCCTGCCTGTAAGAATTGAAGACAGGCCAAACAACGGTACTCTCTTTTTTTCTTTTTGTCTTTTTACAAAGATCTCAAGTTTTGTGTCTGCATTACAGTCTCTCTGGTCTTATTGATTATTTATTTCTGGTTGTACTTTCCTTCTGGATGCTTAAGGCCACACAGTTAGCCCAGATTAACCAAGGTTTTGTTTTGTTGAGGTCAGTCGAGGATCTGGTCCTCAGGGGTCTCTTGGGGGTATTTGGGGGAGAGGGTGGGAGCCCCTTGCTTCTTTCTGCTCTTTATCCACCAGTTCCATCCACATGAGGGCAAAATCAGGTCTTGCTAGACCAGGCTTCCTTTTCTGAAGGATGAGGAGACTTTCCTCTTTATAGACTGTACACTGGCTGAAGTCCCCTTAGTGGCTCTCTAAGACCTCCCCGAACAGGAAGACTGGTGACCTGCCTCTGCAGGACATTTCAAGAGATGCACCCGTGGATAATTTCCTAAGACTTGGTTGACCTCTGAAGGCAAGGACAAAGTTGTCTTCCAGGTCCTTTGGCCAAATAGGTATGGTCATTAAATATGGTTGTTAAGCACCCAGAAAGTCTAATTTGCACCAGCGTGTTACATTGCACCTTTATTAACATTGTATCCTTTGGAAACAAACTGTATGTTATTTCCATAGCATATTTCTTGACTCACATCTTACCACTTTAATCCCATATTACTCTAAAAGATGCTCACATACCCTCCGTCATATGCTAAAAGTCCAAGGTCTGAAAATAAATGTTAGGAGTGTGATGGATTCCCAATACAAGAGCACAACTGTCTTTAGATTGTGAGGAATATAACATTAATGTTGCTCATTTTGTCTTACACCTAGGTACTTGGTGCTAGCATCCACAGATGAGGGATACCATTTGTCTTTTGTTTTTCTGGGACTGTGTTACTTCATTTAGAATAAAATCTAGTTCCATCCATTGACCTATAAATTTCATGATGTCATCTCTCTTTACCACTGCATAGTACTCCATTGTGTAGATGTACCACATTTTCTCTATCCACTCATTGGTTGAGGGGCACTTGGGTTGGTTCCAGCTCTTTGCTATTGTGAAGAGAGCTGCAGTAAACATGGCTGAACATATATCTCTGCTGTAGGAAGATTCTGATTGATATATACCCAGAAGTGGTATGCCTGGGTCAGGTGGTAGGCTCATTTTGAGTCTTTTAAGCATTCTCCACACTGCTTTCCATAGTGGTTGTACAAGTTTGCATTCCCACCAGCAGTGGATGAGTGTTCCCCTTTCCCCACACCCTCTCCAGCATTTGGTATCATTTGTTTTCTTGATCCTAGCCAACCTTATTGGGGTGAGACGATATCTTAAAGTGGTTTTAATAGTTGAGTATTTTAACACTCTTTATATATTGATAGAAGTGATAAAATTAGAGGAAAGTTAGAGAAGTCTTAAACCACATTACCAGCTTGATCTAGTTGATATTTATAGAGCACTCTGGTCTCAACAGAAAATAAACATCTAAACACTCAAAGGTAGACCATGTTTTGAGCCATAAAGTTAGTCTAATTCAATTTAAAAATATTGAAGTAAAAATATTATGTATTGTGACCACAACACAGTTAACGAAAATCAATTCCATGTATGTGCAAAATAACCAACTATTTACAAGTTAAACAGATTTCTAAATAACACATGAATCAAAGTCTAAATTATAGGGGAATTCAGAAAATTTCAACTAACTGAAAAATGAAACAAAATGTTCTAATTTGTGAATTGCTGCTAAATAAATGTTTAGTGTGAAATTTATAGCTCTAAAAACATACCAGAGAAAAAGGAATTCCTACAAATAAATATACTATTCAACCTTCGGAGTCTAGAAAAAGATCACATTGAACCCATAGTAAGTAAAGGAAAGGGATTATTAATGACAAATCGGAAGTCACTGGGCTAGAAAGCAGAGCACAGAGAAAAGTACTGAGTCCAAAGGATATATTCCTACATAGATTTAAGGAGACAGTTGAAAGTCCAAATGTTGTGAAATATTTGATGGTTTAGAATAAGCTAAATTAATTAGAAAAGGAAAAGAGGCACATACATCCTTTTACTGCTTTCCACTTTTCCAATGCATATTGCAATCTGTTGGAATATTGCTGAAATGACTGTAGCTTGTTCAAGTAAATATTAAAACCTCTAGGTAATTTTTGCAGACCCGTCTCAAATGGAGTTTCAAAACATCACTTAGAAGACTGCAAATCCAAGGCTTCCAACTTTGATGGTCTTGGAATAGTCTTCTGTCTAAATGTTGGTAGCTAGTTTCAATCTAAACATTTTCCAGTCTGACTAGATGGCCCATATATTAACATCTCCACCTTTACAATCTGAGAACTTCACATATTTGTAAATTGCCAAGCGGATTGATACATGATGTAAAGATCTGAGCATTTAGAGAACATTTTACATGAAACCTCGGGTACAAAATAGAAATGAGCTCCATAGGACATACAAGGTCTGTCCAAAACAAAGTTCTCACCCAGGTTCTCAAGCAGGCTCACTATGCCAGTGACTGAGAGGGTCTGGCAGCAGGAAGTCTCAGTCCTTATTGGCTGAGATTTAAGTTTGAATGTAAGTCACTGCTCATTGGTCAGTTCCAGTAGCAAAATGGTGCAGCTTGAGAGTCTGTGTATCTTGGCAACTGACACAGAAACTGCTAGGACGAGATCAGTAAGAATCAGCTTGTTCGTCAGAAAAATATTTCAAAGTAGTGAGATAGTCCTCCAAATTTTCAATTGTTACAGAAACCACTGTAGCAGAATATAAGATTAGGCAATATCAAAGTAGAGATATCATTAAAAATACACTCTGAGGGACAAAACTATGTAAAAGTCACAGATATGATTGACCTTTGATGCTAGCTACAAGCTAAAAAATTCTTTTATTATTATTTTATTTTATTTTATTTTATTTATACTTTAAAGGAGGGACTGGAGGACCATTCCTAACACTCATGAAGCCGAGGCAGGAGGATCAGAAGCTCAAGGCCAACATCAATATATAGCAAGTTCAAGGCCAGCTTGGGCCACTTCAAACCCCGTGTCATACTAACTAAAATTTAAGAATAAAAAGTACTTCCAATTACATGGTCTAAGCATGTATTTAATAGATGGGCCAATTTCCTTTTATTTTCTTTAAGAAATTCTTCAGAATTTTCTAAGTATTCTTCCTTATGAACCTCACAATTGTTCTCCTTTTTTTTAATAGAAATCTTTTTAGAATTTTACATAATGCCTAATCATGTACTTGGCTTTTGCATTAATTACTGAACACATTACTTCCTACTCAGCATAGATTAAATTTTTTCCAAAATGTAGGCTGTTCATATTTCTGCAATTTATTTCTTAAATTCTTTTTTTTTTTTTTCATATTTTGATATTATGAGTTGGATCTTTTGGTTTCTAATACATAGTTCAGCCAAGCCCGCAGTAATTAAGGAATATCTTGAATTTTGTAGATTTGCCTGGAACAGAGCCACACTAAAAGTCCGTCCATAGTCTACAAAGTCTAGTGGAGAGACTGCATCCTGCTATGCCCTCGTGGTTTATTTAAAAAAAAAAAAAAACTCCTGTGTAATTGTATTGATACAATATGCAATTGTATCATTTGTGAAAGAAGATAAAACTGTTTTCTTAATTTCCCAAAGCTGGTGTTCTAATCTTTCATTATGAAGAGTGGACATCTGTCTCAATTTCTTTTTTTTTTTTCTTCTCAGAGTTATTCATCTTCATGGAACTCAGTACAGGTCTGTAAAAACGTCCTCATAATAAGGGTCAATTTCTTAAAATGCCATTATGCAGGAAAAGTGCTGAATGCTGAATATTTGATTTCAAATAGAATTTTTTTTATTAAGGCATATTCATATTTTTATTAAAAATATTGAATATGCTGTGAAGTTATCATCAAAAATATATTAATAATATATTAATGTATTTAATAATTATTTTAAGAGCCCTCATAGCATTGTAGCATCCTTAGGTTTTCTGGTTACAATTTCCAGAATGGTATTTACTTCAGAGTAAATAAATATACATATATATGTATATATACACACACACACACACACATATATATATATATATATATATATATATATATATACACAAAATGAGACACTGGCTTGGCATGAAGTATGAGATTAAAGAGAAAGTATTGATAAATTAATGGCACCATTGATGGAAGAGGCAGAACCCATTGTAATTTGATTGAAAAGGCTCATAATTTGTAAGAGATTTCATTGAATAAATTTTAGTTATGCTTTCTCAATGCAAGAAAAAAGGTGGTCTAAACAGAAAAAACAAACCCAAAGAATATTCATGAAATTACCCATTATAACACTATCACCACTACTTTGTTTATGTATGCTTTTCCAAATCTTTCTCTGTCCACCACACATGTAGACACATTTTTATAAAGTTGAAATTAATGCCATATATATGTTATGGTGTATTTTATGAGTAACTTTCTAATAAATGAGTAATTTATCCTTGCTCATGATCCATGACTGTATATAATTTAACTCTTTTATTCTATTCTACTATTATTTAGTCAGTCTCCTATTACTGGGCATTTATACTGTTTCTAATTTTTCATTATTATATACAGTACAAAACAGATATATTTTTAAAATTATTTGTAAGAATGAAATACATTTTGAAATGAAGCAAATGAAAGTTCCTGATATTTAAAAATGTCAGAATACTGGGCTGAGCATGGTAGCACAAGCTTTTTTTTTTAATTTTTTATTTAATTTAATTTTTTTATTTTTATGTGTGTGAGTGCACTGTTTGCATGTAAGTAGGTGTACTTGTGTTGTGCAATGCTGTGGAGGTCAGAAGAGGATGAAGAGGATGTTGGATTCCCCTGGAACTGGAGTTAAAAATGGTTCTTAGCCACCATGTGGGTGCTGGGAATCGAACCCGGGTCCTCTACAAGAGCAGTTGGTGCTCTTAACAGCTGAGCCATCTCTCCAGCCCCATGTAGCACAAGCTTTAAATGCCAGCAGTTGGAAGGCAGAGGCAGGCAGAGCTCTTGGAGTTCCAGGGCAGCCATGTCTACATAGTGAGATCAGGTTTGAAAGAAAAAGGCAGAATAGAGATTCAAAATAATTTTGAAAATTTCCCCCAGTGTTTCAGTTATCAACACCAGCTGCTTGAAACCACTCATTTTCAAACAATTAGTCATACAAACTAAATAGATTTGCACGTATTACTTCTCATTTTTAAAAACTGACTATAAACTAGAGATGTAGCTCAGGAGAAGAGTGCTTGCATTTACAAGGCCCCGGCACTTAAAAAAAGAAAAAAGAAAGGGGGAAAAAGTGACTATGTTTTTATCATGATTTCTCTACTTGATTGCTAACTTTAGTAGACGTCTACTGATGTATCGCAATGTAACGTCTTTATCACATTTCAGATTCATGGAGGATTTTGCCCACTGAATAAATCATGAGTCTTATATTTCTTTCTGTGGTGCAAAATAAAGTATCTAACATGGAAACAATGTAGTCTGCGATATTTAAAATAATTAAATAATAATTTTTTCATTATTTTTTTTGAGGTGATTTTTTTTTTTTTTTTTTTTTTGGTCTTTTCGAGACAGGGTCTCCCTGCTAGCCTAGCTGTCCTGGAAATCACCTTGTAGATCCAGGCTGGCCTTGAGCTCACAAAGTCTGCCTTCGTCTCTGCTTCCCAAGTGGCTAGGATAAGGTGTGCACCCACCACGCCTGGCTTGAGATGATTTTTAAAAAATAATTATTACAGTTTCTGCCATGATATACTACTTTGCATAGGTTTTTAAACTTGTAACAATTTATATATTTATAATTTCTTGCAGAAATTCAGCTACCCGGATAATTAGAAATATGAGTAGCATATTATATCTGAAACTTGTATTTCATTCGTACTTTAATGTTAATTTCTCTTTTTCTATGGTTAGATTTGCTAGCAAAAATTTTATGTTTATTGATTTAACAGCAAAATCAGCTTTTCCATTTCTTATTGATATATTAATTTCCCACTGTCAATATTCTATTCTCATGTAAGCATTGGTATTTGTAGAGACAACGGTGCTTACCAGCTATTGGCTGAAGAAACTTGATAATACTTCAGAGGTCAGTCCAGACTTCTAATTCTTGTTTGTTTTGGGAGATAGGTCCTTACTCTGTAGCCAAGGCTTGTCTTGACTTTATCCCAGTCCTCTTGCCTCGGCCTCCTTTGTGCTTGCGTCACAGGTGTGAAACACATCTCTGGGCTCAGGTCTCTCCTTTTCTTGCCTTTTCTGTCTCCTCTTCTCTCATCCCTTCTCCCCTTCCTTCTTTCATTTTATTTTCTCTCTTCCTCTTCCTTTTTTCCTTTCCTTTCCTTTCCTTTCCTTTCCTTTCCTTTTTCCTTCTTTCCTTTCCCTTTTCTTTGATTTTTATGCCCATTGAGTTTAATTATCTTTGCTTTTCAGAGCATGCCAGAACTTTTGAAAAGTTCTTTCATATTATCTCATGTGAGCATGTATACAGTTTTCTACTTGTGTGATTTTTCTAAATGTTCTGTAACATGATCTGACATGTTTGTTATTGTCAGAAGTGTGCCTGTGAGTTTATATTTTATGACATGTTAAGAACTTCACTTACTGAGTTTGATCTTGAAAGAATAATCCATACAATTTGACTGTTTCAAGTCTATTTTCCATTCAAGCCTCCTTTGAGATCAGTATTTTGACTGAATTTTTAGCAACTACAATGGTATGGAAAGTGAAAGTGGTTTTTAAATACCTATCAAAGAAGGTCTTAATATTTACCTCATGCCATCCCCATAACAGCCTAGCACAAAGAAAGCTTCCCTCCACCCCACTTAGCAAACAGACTTAAAGTAAATGACACAATCAGATCACATCTTCATCGTGGGTAGTGCTGGAAATTGAAATTGGTTATGTGTGCCACTGAAGCCCGCTGCCCTTTGCCTGAATTACAGTACATTTCAGGGAGATGTTCCTATCAGGGGTGTGATATAGATCTAACTGTTGTGTGTTTACTGTATTATTCATTTCTTTGCTGTCTGTATTCAATTTTTAATGGGGTTTAGCTTGGATAAGTGGTTGCTGTAATTTAATAGTTGGTTTTGAGAAATGTGTTATTCTGCAGGCAATCACTCTTATCTTGCTAAGCTTCAGCTATGAACTCCTCTGGGTTGTCAGCTGCCAAATTCTTACTTGAATTCCAGACTTCTGCTTCATGAATATGATAAATACATTTTTATTTTTCTTGCTTACTTATTTTTGTTTTGGATGCTGGAGATTGACCCATGGCCTTGCTTTTTCTAAGCGTCCCAAATGTACCTTTAAAAACTCGGATGAAATGTTCTACCATATTGTCTTGATTTTTAAGGATGATTAATAAATACTTACTGCAGGATGTTTATAGAACAATGAAAACCATGAGGAATATAATAACAAATTATCTCTAATTCCACAGGTTGAGAGAACCATCAATGGTTTTATATTTTGTGTTGTCCAATTTCTTTGCTATTATATACGTTTGTACACATATTCTTTATCAGTTTTATTACTTGGGTTTGAGTCTCATTTTTTAACTTAACAAGATAATGTAGACATTTCAATGCTATGGAATTCTATTTGAAAAAGGATTTTCTCATTATCCCCAGTGAATTGTGTTGCACATATGTTATTATATCATAACAATTCCTTATTGTTGGTCACTGAAAACTATCATTATATGTAATTTTACACTAGTCAAGTAATAGATACTGGTATTTATTTTATTTTACTTTATATGTATTTTATCCTGTTTTTAATTTTTTGAGACAGAGTTTCCCTATAGCCCCAGCTGGCTTGGGACTCAACTGTATAGACCAGGTTGGCTTCGATCTCACAGAGCTCCTTTGCCTTCTGAGTGCTGGGTTTAAAGGCATGCACCACCACACACAGCATGGTACGTATTTTAAACTGCACTTATGCTATTACTTTTTAATGAAGTTTCATCATTCAGCCTCACCTTAGCACTGAACATCCAAGAAATAAGGATGTGCACTATGCATCAGGTCTTTGACAGTAATATGGTAGACATTTCTGTTGATGGTATGTTCCATTTTAGGCTGGGTTTCTTTGAGAACTATTTCCCCAGCAATATTCTAACCCTCCCTCCATAGAACTTGCTCTTTAATTAGTCTCTTGGGTAGCTTATTGCTGTCCTAATGACAGCAGATATGAGAATTGACTTTTCCTCTCTAGTCAATGACCTCTTAAGGTCAGATGGACTTGCACATCACATTAGAAATAGGATGAAATGCTGCAGGATAAATCTTGGTGAGAACACTCATTACTGGTACTTCGGTTCTTGCCTTCCCTGGAATTTCATCTTACAGTTTCTTGCATTTGTTATCTGAATATTTGTGCTATTCTGTAAGTGGTTTGTGAAATACAAGGAACATTTACTTCCCATTTGACTATTTTATAATAGCATCTAAATAGGAAAGTTGTGAGAAAATGTTCACATATAATGTGAAGCTATTGAGTTTTTTCATAAAAGGCAAGAAAAAGCAAAAAATACCCCCACCTCATTTCATCTAATGTATTTCACAGATTGCCATAACCTAGGACTCTTTATCATTGGAAAGAAAATACTGTCTTCTCTCAATAGGAAACAAACATATTTGCATCATAAGAGGATGGAGAAGCTGTAAATAGAAGACTAACTCTTGGTCATTATTATGCAGACTGAGCTGTGTCACAACCTTCAGAGACTTTGGGGAATATTGCAACACAAAAGGTGAGAATCTAATAATTTATTCATTAGAATCTATGATTTGCTTCCCACACATAAATAAGAGCACTTTTAAAAATGCCCAAACCTCAGTGACATCATCTCTGCCTATGGCCCTTTTATACCTCTCACTCATAGCTCAGCATTTCCAGAACTGCTAATCCATACGGCTTCAGTCAACATTGGCCTTTTCCCGATCTGCTCACCTCTTTGACTTACTGCAACTCTCTTATCAGAAATCCATCAGTTTCTCTTCTCTCACTTAATATATTCTGTTCCCTTCTAGAGAAATCATTCTTTAAAAAAAAAACTTTTCTTGGTCAGCTTTTTACATGTACACAGTACATTTTGATCATAATCATTCTTGTTACCTTGTCTCACCCCTCCTTTCTTCCTCCTAAACAGTCTCCTTCCACTTTCCTGTTTTTATTTTACACAGGTCCTACACAAATAGACACCATTGCTATGTGCTCATTAGTGCGATGGCCATGTCCTATCCGGGAGACAGCATTCCACATCCCTCCTTCCCATGCTCTGGTTCCCACACATCCTTCCCTCCTCTCCTCTGGAATGCTCCCTGGGTTTTGGAGGGAGCGTCATAGATGTTAGGGTGGAGGAATCATCACTCATGTATTCTTAGCACTCTGACCAGTGATGAGTCTACATTAGCTGTCAAGCTCTACAGCAAGATACTTCTTTGGTCAAGACTGAGAGCAGCACCACTTTGTGGCTATGTATGAATTCAGAAGGGAGCTTGACTACATTTAGTAAAACAGCAGTACTAAACATCCCCTGAGTCTGTGACCTTCCCGGCCCTAAGATTTGAACAGATTTACAGCACCACACATGTAGTCCCTCTTATGGAGGGGAACTCAATACAACCAGAAAGAGGTTGGCAATCCTCTCAACAGTCTTGCTCCTATTGCATCAGTGGGCACATCTAGCCTGGCAGATTGATAAGAAACCATTGTTTATGTCCACTGTGCCACGTAACACTGTTTCTGAATTTTCCATGTGCATTATCATTTTCCCGGGTTATATTGTTAAGATTTGGAGATGAAATGTCTTTCCAAAAGGCTCAGGTACTGAGAGCTTTGTCTCTAGCTGTTGATGGTCTTTTGGGGGTTTGGGAAACTTTAGTAACTAAGTCACTGAAGGCATGCCCTTGGGGGATGAATTTTGTGGCAGTCCCTTCTCTCTCTCTCTCTCTCTCTCTCTCTCTCTCTCTCTCTCTCTCTCCCCTCTCTTTCTCTCCCTCCTTCCACTGCCCTAATGTTAGTTCCCATCACAGGCCCAGATTCAAAGCAGAAAATAACTCAGGCATGAAGCCTGTGCAACCATGAAGCAAAATAAACCTTTCTTCTTTGAAACTTTTGAAACTGTTCTTCCAGGAACAGCAACAATACAAGATGCCTGGCTAACATGCATGATCTCCTTTCAGCCTTGACTAGTTGAGTGCTTTGTCTCTGACTTGTGTCCTTTCTGCCTCCTATCAACGTATTCTCAATGACCTTCATTGCTTTCATTTCCATTGTCACTCTTGTTGCTTCTGAACCATCAAGAGTTGGGAAAGTTGAATTGATAAGCAAATCTCTTACCCACCCATGCTAGTTAGCCTTATCCAGGCTTTTATTATTGCTAAGATTTTTTTTTCTTCAAATCGTCCTTGGAAACTGTAACCCTGCAGGATCTGCAGTGAGTCTGCAAATTCCTTGCTTTTTCTTTTCAAGTTACTATCTTGACTACAATTCCTTGGTCAGGTAGATCTCTTCTGAGTTAGTCAGACTCTAGGGAGTCGTCTGTTGTGAGTCTTGTTCCTTTTGCACCATGAATATTCCTACCTGCTTCTTTATTTCAGAGGAAAAGGTTACTTATTGCAAGTGCTCACGGGATTTTTGTAAATCACAAAATCATGAGAAGACTTTGAAAATGGAACAGGTTTGTGTTTGCCCCGAGAACAATGATTACACAGAGCCAGGAATCTCAAACCTTATGAACGGTTCAAGTAGTTCTACTGCCATAGGCACATTGAGAGACTGCCCAAGGGTCAACGCTTACTTTCTCAGGGCCTCTGAATCTCATTTCTCCCACTAGAATTGTTGATGCAAGACCGGGCACCCAGTGAACCTGGGATTTCAAATAAACTTTCAAAAAGTATTAATATGTCCTAAATGTTACAAGAGATAGCTTTCCACTAAAAATGATCACTTATCTGAAATTCAAATAGAGTGGGCATCCTGTACTTCTAGCTGTTAAACCTGGACCCCTGCTCCTAATGCCACCGATGTCTCTTCACCACTCTATTGTTTCTTCATCCCTGTTTGGCTGTTAGTGAGCAGCTCCTTCACATTGGTACAGGCAAGTGCCTAGAACTCTACTCTCTTCCTAGAGGGATAAGACTGGCCTCCCTCTCTGCTTCCTGTTGCCTTTCCCATTCTGTTTACCCGGGCATTATGTGACTGTGATGATGCATCGTTCCCTTGATTTTTGCTTCTGTAGATCAATGTCTTTCCTTATACCCTGAATTGCTTCTGGTTAAAATTCAACTTGTCTTTTAATGTTTACGTCAGCCGTGCCCCACCATACTCATCTTCATTCCAGTCATTGTGGCTGCTTCCCTCTCTAGTACAGTGTCTGCACTGTATGATTCCTCTAGGCTGAAGTTGGTTCTTTGAGGACTAGAACTGTAGTCTCCATGCCTTGCACACTGCCTAGTGTGTACAGTGGCTGTCTAGCGTTTTTGAATGACTTTTACCCTGTCACCCATTTTTCACAAGAAGCCTTTTCTGGCCTCGTCTGGGCATTACAATTTCCTTGGACTATAATTACTAGGCATTTGCTTTCCAACTCCGAACTTACTTTTCAAGGGCATGGATCAAACTTCTTTGACCTTTGCACCCGCCTCCCTATGCGAGTCTCCCTGAAACAGTCATCGTGGCTTTGATGTCATTTGTTACTAGGTTTGTATTATTTTTTATTAAGCGTTTGTAGTTCATAGCACAGTTCGCAATCAAGTTTATACCCCCTCCCCCACCCATGCCCCTGCAACTCCCCACCAGACTTCATGTATTCTGTGATACCTGGTAAGAACTATCCAGTCAAGCATTTACACTGAGATGTTCTTAAGTGAAGATTCAAGAAGTGTCTCCCACATTGGTTTCTAACTCACTCGCTCACTATTTCAGCTTCTTGAATGATGAAATTACAGAATGTGTCACAAAGTCAGGCCAAAACGTCTCCATAATATATTGTCCTGCTTTGAGTGGGACACAGGTATGCTGAGAAATGGATTTTTTTTCAGCATGAACCAGTTTCCTCTAGCTGCCAGAGTCCATTCTCCCAGGATGCCATCCAAGAATATTTTCTGTATATGATAAGATGTGGTAAAGATTGAGAATTTCTACTTTCCAAGTCTCAGTTGAATAAATGGATAGGACAAATGCTATTTGCCAGTATTTAACTATGTCACTTCCTTGTCAAAATCCCTGAGGGTCTATTCCAATCTTCAGTTGGTATTGTCCACGAAAGTCATTCTCTTTATTTCATTATGACAATGATGCTTATGCCAGGAATTGTGCTAAGGATTATGGATGATCTGAAAGAATTAAAGCACTTGTCTTTAAGGAGATGCTGGTATAGCTGGAGACACAAGTAGGCACACAGAGAAAGGGCAGAGAAACCCATTCTAAGAGCCAACCATGTGCAAGTTATGGAGCCAAAGACTCAATGGGCAGATGGCTTAGGGAGTGTTGTCCAAGAAGGTAGGTAGGACCTGTGTCTTGAAACACAGCCAGGAGAACTGAGTGCTGTGTATGCACTGCAAAGAAGAGTTTAATCACTAAAACAAAGCCATGATACTACACATTTTGTAGTCTGAAAGACTCAAGAGCAAATGGCAAATTTCAGATTTGATTTACTTGAAGTTTTTGACACATAATCTGAAAACGCTCATAGTAGCATTCTCTTCCCCCTTTTTAGTTCCATGACTGAAAAAAATAGGACCTTTATCCATAAACATAAATTCCCTTTACTTTTTCTATTCTTGTTGAGACTTTCTGGTTTTTTGGTTTTTTTTTTTTTTTTTTTTTTTTTTTTGAGTTTTGGACAGGGTCTCCCTGTAGCCCCAGCTGTCCTGGAACTCACTCTGTAGACCGGGCTGGCCTTGAACTCACAAAGATCAGCCTGCCTCTGCCTCCCGAGTGCTAGGATTAAAGGTGTGCGCCGCCACGCCCGGCGACTTTCTGGCTTGGATGCCATCGTTTGCTGTAAATGCTCCCTTCTTTCTTCCTCCCTGCTTCCCTCTCTTCTTTGTTTATGATCAGAATGAATTTAGCTAAAGAAAGGAGCTGACGAGACAACAGGCTTCTCTCGTGCAGGGGCAGGTGGTCCTGTGATCTCAGCCAGCTGTAGTTTTTGATCAGCCATCTCAAAGAAGTTGATGAAAAGGAGAAGGAGATAAAGGACAGCAGTTCACAAAAGCACTTGAGCCCCCGACTCCACGACCTGCAGCCACTGGGCTCTGTTACTCCGAGTACTTGGTCAAGATGTAAAACTCAGAAGTGAGCTGAAGAACTGCAAAGCATGACCTGCCTTTAAATTTTTTTTTCTAAATTGGGCTCACCGACAGAAGCTTTAATGTGATGCTGGGAATGTTTCCTTTTAAGAAACATTTGCTACCCCGGCTACTTTGACTTGTGGTTTATCTTAAAATGAGTCAACCTCACTGATACCTTTAAAAACAGTCCAGTCTTACAGAATTAGCTCTCATCTCCAACATGCGTACAAAGCATTAGCTTCCTGTAAATTACTATATAAGCTCAAAACCATTTAGAACATAGAGCACTTGATTCTTTCCAGGCTCAATCAATGGAATGACATCTCTTCTCTATGTGATACCATGAGAGTTTCTGCTTTCTACATGATGCATTAGTACATATTATTTTATTAATATGAGTTGTACATTAATGAATATGGTATTTTAGTGGTGAGGATGTTTGTTCTACCTACCAGGAAGCCAGTATCAACATAAGGCAATTGAGTTGGATGGAATTTCCACTTGAGTACTTAGCAGAACAAGAAGTTCTTGGGTTCTGGGATTACTCATCAGAGATTTCATAAAATGCCTTACAACAAAAAGAAGTTGTTTTCATTTCTCTCTGAACATCCGTTAGTGGCCTCCCAATTATTTCCAGCATTCTCTACCCAGTGATTGGCTCCTGAGAGGTCAGGATGTGTGCTGACTCTGGGCTGTATGAGACCCTGCTTTTGCCTTCCTTTTCATATTTCCATAAAAACGTATCCATCCCAGGTTTGAATTCTTTTGGTCTCAGGCTGTGCTAATTAATAATGAGCTAAGCAGACAAACCCACTGAGATAATGTGCTAGTGCAACTTTCCTTTCAGTTAAAACCACCATATATCAAATGATGTTGTAAAATGACATTAATGAGGGGGAATTTTAGGCAATATGCAAAGGAAAATATTTTCATTAATAATGAATTTTTATATCAATTTGTTAGATAATATTTTAGGATTGCACAATGTAGGAAGCACTTTCTATGGAAACAGAGATTGGCTCAACTTCTAAGTGAAAAAAACATGACCAGAAGGAGGCCGGCTTGGTTGATGTGATATGCTGGGTGCGAGTCACAGATGACAAGGAATTGATTTGAGAAGTGGCATATAGCATAACCTCAATAGAGTTATATGTTTCTAATTAATTAATTCATTGTACATGCACATGCAGGCACCTGCAGGCATGTAGTTACCACTTTTACATGCTCAGCCTTCTTGCTGATCCAAGTTATATTTCTGAGGCCAAATGGAAAGTTGTAGTCATGTTAGTTGGTTTCACTACTATTGGTCAAACAATAGGGATGCTTATAGTTTTCAGTAAATTGTCCAGATGAAAGCAATTATATAAAAATAAAACAGGAATAATTCAACATCTACTTAAGAGTGAGACATCTATTGTTTATTAATTCAATGATATTGTAAGGATTAAAAATAAATAATTGTATGTGTTACTTTGTTTCTTTTCCCTCACTTCATTCAGTTTTGGTAATATTTCACATAAATAATGTCCACTTGATATAACTCTATATGAAGACAGTGCTATCTCCTCAGGGTGTCCAGCCGAAGACAGCTTTGGATCTCTGCACTTGCTTTCTCTCATCTGCTTATTTCTCCCCTCCCCTTTCCTACTCTTTCTTCTGCTCCCCTTCTGTCTCCTTCCATGCCCTCCCTTCTCCTCTTCTTTTCCTTCTTTTAATATTTGGGTGTTTGAGACAGAGTCTCTTCTAGCCCAGATTGGCCTCAAACTCATTATGTGGTTGAGGATGATCTTGAACTCTGATTCTCACACCTCCATTTCCAAATACTGGAATTATCATTATAGGCCACTCTACTCAGCTTCTGTTTGCCATTCTTTAGCTTTGTCTTTGCACTTAGAGTTGTCCTAAGGCTACACTTTGCCACAAGAAAGCAAGAAATAGTGCCATGGCCGAAAGAGTTGCAAGCTGGACTTGTCTGTGCTTTCCACCTTTCTCCTCACTTTCTGAAACAAAGATACAGAGCTCATATTTGTTTCCTTCCCCATGTAGATTCATATGCATAGATCAACAGAGACATTCAAGAGGATGCAAACTCACAGGTTCTCCATTATTAATGGCTGTATTAAACACTACAAACAAAAAATGAAGAGAGCCTCCTCTACATCAAACTTTGTCATGCCCTTCTCCACAAATATCACAACTCTACCTGGATGCATCACAGCAACAGAGATAAAAAGGACACACATTCTCAGGTAGCAATAATTTACTCACCGAAACACAGGACAACAAATATTATAAAATTGTAATAGATTACTTTAAAGAATAGTAGACTTACAATGGGCACAATGAGCCTGGGCATGCCATACCACATTTTAAGCTAACCCCCAAACTGGCATCATGCAACCCTCCCCTCACTTTCCTGAGCAAACAAACTCTTCCAAGCTGTCAGACTGAACTTTCCCAAAGTTCTTCAGCAATCCTGTCAGTAACTGAGAAGCTCAACCTTCAGGGCCAGTTCTACTCATATTATACTACTTGGCAAAAAGATGATATCTTACAATATCATTTTCCATGATTTAGAATTGGAAATTTTTGGAATCCCCTGCCTTACCCAGTCCCATCCTCCATCCTTAGTGCAGCGCACAGAGGATGGTCCCTTGCACTGATGCCTGACCATTGCTCTAATTCTTAGATCAAGAGTAGGGTGCAGCTAAGGCCTGGATGTCTGGTGTCTATCACTCAGCACAAGGGGTATAGCATGATAGGTGGCATTGCCAGCCAAATGTCTGCATGATACACCAAACTGGAGCCTCAAGTTTAATGTCAACTTAGCCTTAGTACCTGAGGTGGTCACAGCATGATGGATGGCATGGTTTCATTACATGTCATCTCTGTTTCAGAAGATAGTCTTAGATTCTGGTTAGTCTTGTTCTCTTTTTTTTTTTTTAATTTATTTTTTTAGTCTTGTTCTCAACCATTGCCTAAATAGACAAGAGATCCAAAGAGTGACTTTTTAAATGCTGGCAATTTAATTTTCTCTTGGAAAAGGAATGTCTCTCTCTAGAAATATTGATGTGTAATTTTTGATACAGGAATATCAGAGCCTGAAGGTAAGGCAAACTAAAGATAAGAACTACACTATTTTTACAAGAAGTGGATATTACAGGTTTGCAGAGAAAGTTAAAGAGTAAGTTCAGGGTGCTTGGATAGGTCAGTCAGGGGTACACACACTCCATGCCCAGCTGCCCAGGAGGGTTTGTGCTGTGCAGGCATTTGGCCACCCGGCCCACCTTGGCAGCTGCCATCCAATGCTAGAACCATAGAGAGGAACTGCATGTATGGATAGAAGGTCAGTCAGGGGTGCACACACACACACACACACACACACACACACTACTTGCCCAGCTGCCCAGGTGGGACTTGTGGGGGGCCAAAGGCTTCAACACCCCCCCACCCCCCTGCTTAAGCTATTAAGATTGTGGTGGAAAGTATAAACTGCTGATGCTGCAGTTTACTGCCCTTGGGAGGATATAGCAGTGTGAGTGGTTTGAGGCCGCATAGCCAAAACTGAGGAAGAAACCAACAGGAAGCAAACTGAGTGACCAACTAGTCCTCCATATTAACATTTGAGATTAGCAATAAAAGGCAAACAAAGAAACAAAGGGAGAAACAACAACAACAACAAAAAATACACATGCCAAAAACACAAGAGATAAACAACAATATAAGAAAAGCTCAAAATAAATCCCCACTGAACTCAATCTGTTCTGTAGAAGATCCCAAAAATGAGATCTCCTTGGAAGGAAACCAAGACACCCACCTTAGATGAACAATTGTAGACATATTCAAAGACTATGAAGAACAAATCAGAGAACTAAAGGGAGAGAACAAAAAAACTCATGAAGGAACTAGAAGGAAAAAATAATAAACTCTGGAAAGAACTAAAAGGAGAGATCAACAAACTTAGAAAAGAACTAGAGGAAGAGAAATAAAAACTCTGAAAAGAACTAGAGGAAAAGAAACACAAACTCTGAAAAGAACTAGAGGGAGAGAATGACAAACTCCTGAAGGAAGTGGAAACATTGAAAAGATCTCAGGCTGAAAAGAAAAAAAGAAACAGACCAGCAAAGCAAGGAGCTACAAGAAAAAAAGGAAATTGAACATTCATCCAATCAGCAGGAAAGGATGGGAAAAAGCCTTAGAAGCAGAATGGAAAAAGCAGAAAAAAGAATATCAGGCCTACAGGATAACACAGTGCAGCTAGAAACCTCAAGTAAAGATTACGAAGAATTTTAAAAATCACAAGAGTAGAACAACCAGGAAATGTGGGACACCATGAAAAAACCAAACCTCCACATCATAGGGATAGAGGAAGGAGAAGAATCCAAAGAGAATGGTATTGATCAGATCTTCAACAGAATAATAGAAGAAAACTTCCCCAAACTGAAAAAAGACAAACCCATAGAAATACAAGAAGCACATAGAATACCAAATAGACAAGCCCAGAAAGGAAATTCCCCACGTCATATCATAGTTAAAACACTAGATGCTCAAAACAAAGACAAAATATTGAAAGCCACAAGAGAAAAACAACAAGTTGCATACAAGGGGAAACCCATCAGAATCACACCTGACTTCTCAGCGCAAACCATGAAATCCAGAAGAACATGGACCAAAGTATTCCCAGTACTAAATGACTTTAGATGCCAACCCAGATTATACCCAGCAAAAATGTCAATCATAGTTGAAGGAGAAAGAAAAATCTTTCAGGACATAAACAAAATGAAAGAACACATGTCAAAAAAAAACCCAACACTTCAGAAAATACTCGAAGCAATTCAAAGAACAGAGGAAAGGAGCAACTATCCTTAAGCAACCCAAGAGAAAAATTACCAAAAGCATTACAGAGTAAATAAATACCTAGACCAAGAATGCAAACAAAAAATAAGTTGAATGAAAACAACACACATCTCTCAATAATATAAATATTAATGGTCTAAACTCCCCAATCAAAAGACAAGACATAGACTGGGAGAATGGATTAGGAAACAGAATCCATCTATATGCTGCCTCCAAGAAACCCATCTCACCCTCAAGGACAGTCAGCACCTTAGAGTGAAAGGATGGAAAAAAATATTCCAAGCAAATGGTACCAAAAAATCAAGCAGGAGTGGCTATCCTAATATCAGACAAAATAGACCTCAGAGTAAAATTAATCAGAAAAGAAAAACAGGGCCATTATATCCTTATCAATGGAACAATTAACCAAGAAGATCTCACAATTTTAAATATTTATGCACCAAACTCTAGTGCAACAAACTTTATAAACACAATCCTTCAGGACCTTAAGACACAGATTAATCCCAGTATGCTAATAGTGGGGGACTTCAATACCCCACTGAGCCACCTGGATAGGTCAACTGGACAAAAAATAAACAGAGAGACATCAGAACTGAACAACACAATACACCAAATGGACCTCACAGATATCTACAGAATATTCCATCCAAACACCAGAGAATATACTTTCTACTCAGCACTCTATGGAACATTCTCCAAAATTGACCACATACTGGGACACAAAAGAAACCTCAACAAATACAAAAGGATTGAAATTATTCCGTGCATTCTATCAGACCACAGTGCAAGAAAGCTCAGTATTAACACCAGGGTAAGCCCTACTAACTATAAAAACACATGGAGACTAAACAACACAATACTGAACAATGAGTAGGTCAGAGAAGAAATAAAGAATGAAATAAAAGCATTCCTGGAACTAAACAAAAATGACAATACAACACAACAAAACCTGTGGGATACATTAAAGTCAGTCCTAAGAGGGAAATTTATAGCCCTAAGTGCCCACATTAAAAAAAAAAAAAAAAAAAAGAGAACAAGTAAACGATCTAACACTGCAGCTAAAAACACTTGAAAGACAACAACAAATGAACCCTAAATCCAACAGACAGGAAGAAATAACAAAAATCAGAGCAGAAATCAATGAAATAGAAACAAAGAAAACAATAAAAAAAATCAATGAATCGGGGCTGGAGAGATAGCCTAGCGGTTGAGAGCGCCAACTGCTCTTACAGAAGAACCGGGTAAGATCCCCAGCACCCACATGATGGCCGAGAACCGTCTGAAATTCCAATTCCAGGAGAACTCCAGTTCCAGGGGAATCCGACGCCATCTTCTGACCTCCGCGGCATTGCACGACACGGGTGCACAAACTTGCATGCAGACAGTACATTCATACACATACAGAAATAAATAAAAAAAAAAATTGTTAAACAAATCAATGAATCCAAAAGCTGGATCTTTGAAAAGATAAACAAAATAGACAGACCTCTAGCCCAGTTAACTAAAAGAAAGAGCAACTCCAAATCAATACTATCTGTGATGAAAGGGGAAACATCACAACAGATAAAGCAAAGATCCAGACAATCATACAAGAATACTTCAAAAACCTATACTATACTAAATTTGAAAACCTAAGAGAAATGGATGAATATCTGAAATCCTGGGATTTGCCAAAGCTTAACCATGAAGAGATTGACAGCTTAAACACACCCATAATACTTGAGGAAATTGAAGATGTAATAAAAAGCCTACCAACTTAAAAATCCCCAGGCCCAAGTGGTTACACAGCAGAATTCTATAAAACATTTAAAGAGGTTTTACAACTATTACTACTCAAACTTTTCAGAAGGATAGATGGAAATATCTCAAACTCCTCTATGAAGCCAGCATCACTCTAAGACCAAAACCAGGCAAAGGCACAGACAAGAAAGAAAACTATAGACCAACCTCATTAATGATCAGAGATGCAAAAATTCTCAAGAAAATACTTGCAAATTGCATACAGATTCACATAAAAAAGATCATCCATCATGACCAGATTGGATTCATACTAGAGATGTAGGGGTGGATCAACATACATAAATCAATAAATATCATAAAAAATAAATGGACTTAAAGACAAAAATCATACAATCATCTCAATTCATGCAGAAAAAGCTTTCAACAAAATCCAGCATCCCTTCATGCTTAAAGTCTTAGAGGGAATTGGACTGGAGGGATCATTCCTCAATGTAATCAAAGCCATATAAAAGAAACCCATAGCCAACATCTTCCTAAATGGAGAAAAGTTGGAAGCATTCCCTTTAAAAGTAGGAATATGGCAAGGCTGTCCACTATCCCCACTCCTCTTCAATATATTGCTTGAAATGCTTGCTAGTTCAATAAAGGGAGAAAGTGAGATTAAAGGAGTACAAATTGGAAAAGAGGAAGTAAAACTATCCATTTTTGCAGATGATATGATAGTTTACCTAAGGGATTCTAAAAACTCTACCAGAAAACTCTGAGAAATGATCAAAAGTTTCAGTAAAGTGGAGGGATACAAAATAAACCTAGAAAAATCAATAGCCTTCCTTTACTCCAACAATAAGCAACTGGAGGAGGAGTATAAGGAGAACTTCCCAATCACAATAGCCTCAAAAAATATCTAGGAATAAACCCAACAAAAGACAACAAAGACCTCTACAACAAAAATTTTTAAACCCTGAAGAAGGAGATTGAAAATGACATCAAAAGATGGAAAGACCTCCCATGCTCATGGATTAGAAAAATTAATATAGTAAAAGTGTCCATTCTACCCAAGTTAATATACAAATTCAGTGCAATCCCAATCAAAATCCCCATGAGCTTTTTCACAGACTTAGAAAAAAAATCCTTAAATTCATATGGAAAAACAAAAGACCCCAAATAGCGAAAGCAACCCTGAGCAAAAAGTGCAATACAGGGGGGGATTACATTACCAGACTTCAAGCTATATTACAGTGCTATAGTCATAAAGATAGCCTGGTACTGGCAAAAAACAGAACCATTGTCTAATGGAACAAAATTGAAGATGCAAACTTGAGCTCATATAACTTCAGCCACTTCATATTTGACAAAGGGTCAAAAAAGATCAGTGGAGGAAAGATAGCATCTTCAGCAAATGGTGTTGGCAAAACTGGATCACCATTTGTGTAAGAACAAAATTAAACCCCTACCTCTCACCCTGTACAAAAATAAACTCCAAGTGGATCAAAGATCTCAACCTAAAACCTGAAACCCTGAAGGTGATAGAAGAAAAAGTTGGCAGCAACCTACAAGATGTAGGTGTAAGAAAAGACTTTCTAAATCAAACAGCAGCTGCACAGGAAATAAGGACAACAGCTGACATGTGGGACCTCATGAAACTCAAAAGCTTTTGTACAGCTAAAGAAACAATCAAGGAAGTGAAGAGAAAACCCACAGAGTGGGAGGAAACCTTCACCACTGATACATCTGACAGAGCATTAACATCCAGAATATATAAACTACTTAAAAAACAAAGAAGAAAACAAATGACCTACTCAAAAGATGGAGTAAAGAGCTGAACAGAGACTTCACCAGTAAGGAAGTAAAGATGGCTGAGAAACATCTTAAAAAGTGTTCAACATCATTAATAATTAAGGAAATGCAAATTAAAACCACACTAAGGTATCATCTCACTCCAATAAGACTAGCCAAGATCAAGAAAACAAAAGACACCAAATGCTGGAGAGGTTGTGGGGAAAGGGGAACACTCATCCACTGCTGGTGGGAATGTAAACTGGTACAACCACTGTGGAAAGCAGTGTGGAGAACTCTCAAAAAACTCAAAATGAGCCTACCACCTGACCCAGCCATACCACTCCTGGGTATATACCCACAAGACACATCCTACCACAAAGATACATGCACAGCTATGTTTATTGCAGCTCTCTTCACAATAGCAAAGAGCTGGAACCAACCCAAATGCCCCTCAACTGATGAGTGGATAACAAAAATGTGGTACATCTGCACAATGGAGTTTTATGCAGCAGTAAAGAAAGATGACATCATGAGCTTTGCTGGTAAAAGCATGGAAATCGAATCATTTATACTAAGTGAAGTAACACAGTCCCAGAAAAAAAAGGCAAATAATTTTCCTCATTTGTGGATGCTAACACCAAATCCTCAGTTGGCAGGCAAACCAAGCAACTTTATTATTACCTTTCATTGTATCTGAAAGTAACTGCACTATTCCAATACGAATTTCTAAATAGGCTCTAGAATTGCCCTACTGCTTATATTCACACATTGTAGTTACCATATATGGATGGAAGACATGTAGTCATATTCTAAAAAAAAAAGAATGTAAAGTTACACGTCTTTATACCTGCATGCAAATTTACTGTTAAAATGTGAATCTCTAAATATGTTTAGGAATCAACCTATAGTTTATTTTCAGAATTTGTAATTTTGACTTATGTGTTGAATGTATATATGCATATTTTGGAATAATGTAAAATAAAAAAAAGAAATTTGCAAAACACAAAAAAGAGTAAGTTCAGGGACATTGCTTGGGAGTGGACTCTCACAAGAAACAATTCAGCAAGTCCCATGGGGCAGGGAGGAAGCAGTGAGAGCAGAGATGCCTAATATCTCATTTCAAGTTGGTTATTATGATGTTCAAAATTCTGAAAATAAAAGAGTGATTCAAAGTGAGGGAGCTTAGTCACTGTCAGCGTTGTCAGCAGATATGCAAATGGACATTAGAGTGGAAAATTTCCTTTCTATTTCTATGTAATTTGTGGTATTTCAAAGAACACTAATAAAAAATAACATGGTTAGAGAGGTCAAAGACCCTAGAGAAGACACCTATATCTGTCATTTTCCTAGATCAATGGAATTTCTTACTATATTCTAAATACTTATCCTTATATTTATAAACAAGTGTAACTCTCACCACTCATCTAAGAAGTTTCTTTTTGCAACAGATGGAGACTATTACAGAGTTCCACAAAATATAGAGGATAAGTGACAGCGAGGTGCCCAGCCACAAGTCACACTTCTACAATGTAACCTCTACACTGGGAACATCAAGAAGAGGGGTGGAAGATTTTTGGGAACCAGAGGGATAACACATTTGCTGCTAGCTAATGCTAGACATGGTAGAGAAGCTACACTAATGGAATCTCCACAGTATGCTATTCTAAGGAGATCTACACAATTACAAATTACTTGACATATGAAGGTAGTTGGGAAAGTTTTGCAGGAGCTTGCCACAAGAGGAAAAGTGAGAGGTAACCAATGGTTCCTTGGAGGTGGGGGAGAATCAGTTTTCTCCAGAGATTATCCTCTTGAGAAGTTAACTAATCCTAAACGGGCAATCTTAAACACATATACAAAAATACCATTAAATGGCCTCAGTATAATACAAACACATACACACACACACACACACACACACAAGAATAATCAAAGAAGAGGATAAAAATTTGTGAGGGAGTTGGGGTATGGGAGGAGTTGGAAAAGGACTAGGGGAGTGAATAATGGAAATATAATAATCATGTATCAAAAGTCTCAAGAATGAAGAGGATATTTAGAAAACTAATGGGGGCGAGGGTGGGGATGTTGGCTTGGAAGGGGAGGAGGGGGAGATAAACAAGGGGCATGGTAGGAGGTGGGGAGAGTGAGTATGATAGTGGTGCTGGAGCTGGTGAGGAAGGAGGGAGTGGAAAGGAAAGAAGAAAGAATAGGTATGATTTGACCTTGTGAGGAGGCTAGAAAACATAGTGTAACATGATGCCCCCAAGACTCCATGATAAATTCATATACACTGAACATTAGTGCATGGGTTGTACAGCCAGGTGGCTCAATGGCAGAGAACACAGTGCAAGATGGAGGGCACCTTTCTTTGAGTGGTTGGTGAAAGCAATCCAATCTCAAAACAAAGCAACCTATCTCCAGATATCTACCAGAAATAGAAATGATTATCTACCAGAAATAGAAAATAAGACTCTACTATTCAGAGCAGAACATGCTTCAGAGATAGGACATAGATTAATGGAATAGGAGCTGACCTGGAAACCTTCTACCTGAAGTTAAGCACTCATAATGCTAGATAATGTACACACTGCTAAGGGAAAAAAAGTCACTCAATGGCACAACCCAGTCCCAAAGCCAAACAACCATGAGCAGCCCAGCAAACTACCTCTATTTGTACAGTAGAGGCACTGTTATCTGGGGGATGGTCAATAGGACTTGGAACCCTCTCAATGGGAGTAAACCTATGACAGCTACTGTAAACTCAGCCAAATCCACAGAGATGGAGCTGACATAGAGCCTAGAGTAAAGCCTATAGAGTCATACATTTACTATGGAATGTTGTATTTACAGACAAGCATACCATATGCCACTCATCAAAAAAGCTACTCTCTGCAACAGATGGAGGCCACTGCAGAATCCCATGACTGGACAGACACAGAACATATACATCTGAAAAAATTATGTTTCAGACATAATTTTTCAGTCAGTCTTAATTGCCTTTATGTCCATTTCTCCCTTGGCACCCTCTTACAGCTCTCCTCTGCTTGGAGTTCACACCTTCTGTCATTTCTGTCATTTCTGCTAGAGTCCATCACATCACCTCCCTGGATCTTACAATCTTTCCACCCCCTCTTCCACAATATTCCCTGTACCCTAGGCGGCTGAAGCTGAATACAGGCAGCCTGTCTATGGAACCAAACTCTGCAGACTCCTAATGTTCACAGTTTGGCCATTCAGGCTCTTTTGAGTTCCTGGTCTCCTGTTGCATAGAGGTGCTTCCTTAGTAATAGTTGTTAAGACGTAGTTACTGCCTTCTTGGGTCCTTGTTCTATGATGCTTGGGGATAATGTACAGGAATTGAATTGTAGATATTGTAGCTATGTCACCTAGGCATGAGCAATTCACAGACCATGTCTAGTTGTGGGACTCTGTACTATTCTCATCTGGTACAAATGTAGCTTCTTTTCTGAGTCATGTTTGGGATATTTCTCTGTAAATATAAGGATACTTCTTTTGTAGTTAGTAAAATGTTACCTTAGCCTAGGGATGTGTCAACCTTGGGGAACTAAGATCTATGGCTTCTTCAGTTATATGAATCTAGCTATTTTAACAATACCACACATGAGTTTCTTCCCACTGAGGGGGCTTCAAGTCCAATTGGTTGGCCATTGATTTCCCCAAGATAGAAGTGCCACTATTTCACTGATGTTGTAAGCTGTGCTGGTCAATGTTGTGGATATTTGGTCTTGAGGCTGATGTTGGACAATTGATTGATTTTCTCCTTTAGTGGCTTGCACAGTGCTCTCCACAGCTATGAGAGCTAGCCTTCAGGGGTGGTGGTTTCCAGGTCAGTTCCAACTCCATTGCTCAAGATCTGGTCTCCAAAGTATGTCCTGTCTTCAGCAATAGGGTGTTACCTTCAGGTTCTGGGAGGCGATCAAGGGCTGTGGCAATAGCCTGCATAATTTGGGGAGTGTCTTGGACTACCCTGGCCAATGACTCAAAGGAAGGTTTCTCCTGTCTGGTACTGTTTCTTTTTATGCAGCCTTCATCTCTGCATATGGACTCATGTAGAGGTATTGTGTGTGTGTGTGTGTGTGTGTGTGTGTGTGTATTTTGTCAATAGATTATTAGACTAATATTCATTCAGATTTTTTTTACCCCAGCAAGGCATTAGTTATCTCTCCTCTCTTCCTTTACTTGTCTACCCTCCCTCCATGTCTTCTCCATTTAAAGTATCCTCTATTCTCCCTTCATATTGCCAGTCTCCTAGGACCTCACTTCTCTTGGGCTCCTTTTATCCCCCTTTCCTTCTACCCTTCCACGCCCCTCCAATTTAGATATCCTAGTTTTATCTATTCCTCCTTTAGTAACACCTGTCACCTTCTAGTCTTCTGTCTCAGGTTCCCTCTTTCCTTTTACCTTCCTGGTTCCTGTTCATTTACCTGGTTCCTGCAGTTACACCCAGATACATATTTACTTATAAGGATTTGGTATTAGGATTCACAAATGAGGGACAATACACATCATTTGTTTTCTGAGTCTGCATCATTTACCTTAGCATAACTGCTTCTAGTTCCATTGATTTACCTGGAAATTTCATAATGTCTTTATTTCCTGTTGCATAGAACTCCATTGTGTAAATGTACCACATTTTCATTATCCACTTATCAGTTGAAGGACACTTAGGTTGCTTCTAGCTCTTTGCTATTGTGACAAGAGCAACAACAAACATGGATGTGCAAGTATCTCTGTAATAGGATGGCTCCTTTAAGTATAGGGACCCAGGAGTGGTATGACTGGGTCAAATGGTAGGTTCATTTTTAGTTTTTTAAGAGTTCTCCACCCTGCTTTCCAATAGAAGCTGCATGAGTTTGCATTCCCACCAGCAGGAATGATCATTTATTTCTCTTTCCCCACAACCTCTTCAGAATTTGATATCATTTGTTTTATTTTTTCTTTTTAAAAATTTACTTATTGATGTATTACGTTTATATTTTTATGTGTATGAGTGTTAAGCTTGCATGTATGCCAGTGCACCAGTGTTGTGCAGTGCAACAGCGCTCTGGGCAGAACCCAGAACAAGGGGCATTGGGATTCCCCCACAAACTGGATTGATGGATGCGTGGTAACCAGCTATGTGGTGAACTGGGACTTTGAGCGTCCTCATTTCTCTGCTGCAGAGCACCACTGTTCTTGACCACTGAAGCCATCTCTTCCAGTCTCCCCCCAAAATATTATATAGTATATATATATATATAGATTATATATAGATATAATATATATTTCTAATAAGAAAAATAATTCTACTTCTTGCAAGTAACAAGGTAACTTAGGTCAAAATCTGTATTAGTCAGGGTTCTTCTAAAGAAAGGACGAATAAGCAGTCTGGCGTGGTGGCACTGCTTAATTCCTAGCACTTGGGAAGGCAGAAGACAGGAATCTCCTGTGAGTTCAAGGCCAGCCTGTCGTCTACGTAGTGAGTTCCCGGACAGCTTGAGACTAATGGAGACCCTTGCGCTCAAAAAGAAGCGAAAAATAAAACAAAACAAAACAACAACAAAACAAGAAAACAGAAGCAACAGGACGAAAATATAGCTATATTACCAATTTATTTATTTGCTCATGTGACGGAGCTCAAGGAGTCCAACAGTAGCCTGTGCCGCACTGGAGCAGGCTGAGAATCCAGGGAACTGCTCAGTCCAGAAGCGCTTGGATCGTCTCATAGTTCCCAATCCTAGTGCCTGCAATACCCGATGAGATCCAGGAGATTCATGCTGCGTCCTCAGTACATGTGGATCTGAAGTTTTGATCACAGCAGCAAGACGAATTCACCAGTGAGAGAGGCAAGTGCAGGAATATAGGGACCGGATCCCTCTGCCATGGCCCTTTATACCTGCCTGCCAGCAGAAGGTAATGCCCACATTTGGGGCGGGCCATCCAGGTTGAGGTAGTTCAATCTGAAGATCCTTTTCCTCTTATTTGTTCCTTAGGTTCAGCTCAAGTTGACACCCAGGATTAAACCCAGCACCAAGTCAACCCCTTGTCAACTTGACACCCAATAAATTAGTCCTCTCCTTATTTATTCTTAAATGTGAATTGCAAACAATGGCAAAGTCATAATTCCACCCAACATGTTATAAGTGTCCCACTGTGCAATAGCCAAAGCATTATATCTTAGATAGGTGGTAATGTCCTTGAGCAAACACTTAGTCCTTCAGTATAATAACCTAAATATTGACCAACACTTAATACTTATCACAGTTGCACATTCAAAAGGGAAAAACAACACAAGTATCTGCTTAAGTATAACATATATATATGAACAGCACATTCTTAACTTACACCAAATAGACAAAAGATTATATCTATAATAATCCACGTTTCTGCAACAGGTCCCGTGGCCTCAGCTGAAATTTATGACCACCTTCTTCTACCCATTCTGTATTTCCTCCGCCATAAGCAAGCACCTCTGCATGTCTTGGATCTTTCCCTGGAAGAGTGAACCATACCTTCATCCCTGAAGTGGGGTCTGGGCCATTTATTGTTCCTGTCTGGTTTGGTTGTTGGAGTTTCCCATTGACCCTAATCACAGGACATGGTAGCAACAAGAAGGCATCCTATAGCATCTCCTGCCTTTCAGACATAATAGTCCTTGCCCCCATTGTGGAAAAAAAGTACAATTTCCCCATGGTAGTCTTGATCAATCACTCCTCCTACTACTGTTATTCCTTGCTTAGCCTGTTGCTTAAGGGCAGTAGAAGCCCAAATGGCCAGGGGGAAGTCTTATATTCCAAAGTTCAATGGAACGTGTTGCTTGCTGTCTCCTGGCAAAAGCACCCCCCCCCATTGGAGCCCAAAACTTCTAGACCAGTAGAACACAAGGTCACTGGTACAGGAAACAAAAATTTCCCTACTGGGTCACTAAGGGTAATAGTGAGTGGAATCACTCCCACTTCGACCCCTTGGTTCCTGGACCCACTGAAGTCTGCTGGCTACAAGAGAATCAGTACCATATAGTGGGTGCCGATTCAAAGCATATACTGCTCGATGGAGAACCTTGCCCCAGCCTTACAGGGTATTGCTACATAATTAGCACTGTAACTGTGTCTTCAAAAGAACATTCCATCATTCTATCAAACCATCTGCTTCTGGGTGGTGGGAGAACATGGTCAAGACCAGTTGGACTACCATGGACCATGGGCCCACTGTCGCACTTCTTTGGCTGTGAAGCAAGTTACTTGATCAGAAGCGATGCTGTGAGGAAAACCATGACAGTGGATAAGGCACTTCTGTAAGTCCCTTTATGGTAGTTTTGGCAGAAGCTTTATGTGCAGGAAAGGCAAATCATAACCAGAATAAGTATCTATCCTTGGAAGGACAAACGCTGTCCGCCTCTATGATGAAAGTGGTCCAGTGTATTCAACCTGCCACCAGGTTGCTGGCTGGTCACTCCGGGAAATAGCACCATATCGGGGGCTCAATGTGGGTCTCTGCTGTTGGCAAATGCTGGCATTCACGACGGTGCAGCTGTAGTCAGATCAGCCTTAGTGAGTGTGAGTCCATGCTGTCGAGCCCTTGTATAACCTCCATCTCTGCCCCATGACCACTTTGTTCATGGGCCGATTGAGCAACAACAGTGATAGCTGGAGAAAGAGGCTTGACTATCCACAGAATGAGTTATCCGATCTACTTGATTATTAAACAAATCTTCTGCCAAGATCACCATTTGATGAGCATTTACATAAAACACAAGTATCTTCACATCCTTTGACCAGTCTGAGAGCTCTATCCACATTCTTCTTCCCCAAATGTCTTTGTCACCAATTTTCCAGTCATGCCTCCTTCCAAAGTCGCCTGACCATCCAGCCAAACCAGTGGCTACAGCCCATGAATCAGAATATAATTGAACCTCTGGCCATTTACATCCTTTCCAGGCAAAACTGCACCAAACCATGGCACCTCCAAATTTCTGCCCGCGTGAAGATTTCTTTCACATGTGTCCCTTTATCAGTTGTTTCAGAAATAGGCGTAATGCTGCAGCTGTCCACCTGTGAGTGGTGCCTGCATAGCGTGCAGAACGATCAGTAAACCAGGCACTAGTCTTCTCTTCCTCAGACAACTCATCATAGGGCACACCCCATGAAGCCACAGGTGCATAATGCCTACAGTAGCGAGCAGGGAGGCAAATGTAACAAGGAAAGTGGAAAGAACAACCATAGGCATTTTTGTAACTTCTTCATGTAGCTTTCTCGTGCCCTCAGGGCCTGCCCGTGCCCTGTCACATATGTACCACTCCCATTTGACAATGGACTGTTCTGTGCACATCCTACTTTATAGTCTGGTGTGTCAGATAACACCCAGCACACGATGGGCAGCTCAGGTCTCATGGTGACTTGGTGGCCTATTGTCAAATGTTCATTTTCCACTAAGGCCCAATATTAGGCTAAGAGCTGTCTCTCAGGAGAATAGTTGTTTTGCAGGAGTTGAATGCGTATTGAGCCTTACTCCCAAGGAAGAAAATGACAAGTGCCTCCACTGTGATTCCCCTCTTGGAGCCTGCCACAGACTCCAGAACAGCATCTCTATCTGCCACTGATACATCATGTAGTACCAATGGTACTGCTGGCCCCCCACCTCATTATAGCCCTAGAGAGCCAGGAAAAAACCGTGCACTGCAGGCCTGAACCCTGAAAGAGCCTTTTCCTGCTGTGTCCAAGCACCACTCCAAAGTTTGGCTGCCCACCCCTATCCCTAGCCGTCACCTAGATATAATGGCGTCATAGCAAACAGACACCCATCAGATAGCCCGAACTGTAAAGCTGCCTCCACAAAACCTCCATAAACACAAGCCCCACCAAACTTCTGCTGCCTTCTTTTCTCCCTGGTGGAGGAGGGCCAGGGCATGCAACAAATCTTTATTTCTTACCTGTAGAAGCCAAATGTCCCTGGGTCAAATACTCTACCCCACACTGAACCCCAACTCCCCTAAGAAACCTTCACCGCTGGAAGATGGCCCGTTGAATTCTAGGTAATGGAATCTTTGTTTCCCAACCATCCTAACCACTCTTATATGCATATTGCCATTTATGCAACAAGTCTAGACGAGACTGCTACCTCCTGGTTCACGAGGTCCACAACATCATCCATAACATCATCANCAGGAATTGAATTGTAGATATTGTAGCTATGTCACCTAGGCATGAGCAATTCACAGACCATGTCTAGTTGTGGGACTCTGTACTATTCTCATCTGGTACAAATGTAGCTTCTTTTCTGAGTCATGTTTGGGATATTTCTCTGTAAATATAAGGATACTTCTTTTGTAGTTAGTAAAATGTTACCTTAGCCTAGGGATGTGTCAACCTTGGGGAACTAAGATCTATGGCTTCTTCAGTTATATGAATCTAGCTATTTTAACAATACCACACATGAGTTTCTTCCCACTGAGGGGGCTTCAAGTCCAATTGGTTGGCCATTGATTTCCCCAAGATAGAAGTGCCACTATTTCACTGATGTTGTAAGCTGTGCTGGTCAATGTTGTGGATATTTGGTCTTGAGGCTGATGTTGGACAATTGATTGATTTTCTCCTTTAGTGGCTTGCACAGTGCTCTCCACAGCTATGAGAGCTAGCCTTCAGGGGTGGTGGTTTCCAGGTCAGTTCCAGCTCCATTGCTCAAGATCTGGTCTCCAAAGTATGTCCTGTCTTCAGCAATAGGGTGTTACCTTCAGGTTCTGGGAGGCGATCAAGGGCTGTGGCAATAGCCTGCATAATTTGGGGAGTGTCTTGGACTACCCTGGCCAATGACTCAAAGGAAGGTTTCTCCTGTCTGGTACTGTTTCTTTTTATGCAGCCTTCATCTCTGCATATGGACTCATGTAGAGGTATTGTGTGTGTGTGTGTGTGTGTGTGTGTGTGTGTATTTTGTCAATAGATTATTAGACTAATATTCATTCAGATTTTTTTTACCCCAGCAAGGCATTAGTTATCTCTCCTCTCTTCCTTTACTTGTCTACCCTCCCTCCATGTCTTCTCCATTTAAAGTATCCTCTATTCTCCCTTCATATTGCCAGTCTCCTAGGACCTCACTTCTCTTGGGCTCCTTTTATCCCCCTTTCCTTCTACCCTTCCACGCCCCTCCAATTTAGATATCCTAGTTTTATCTATTCCTCCTTTAGTAACACCTGTCACCTTCTAGTCTTCTGTCTCAGGTTCCCTCTTTCCTTTTACCTTCCTGGTTCCTGTTCATTTACCTGGTTCCTGCAGTTACACCCAGATACATATTTACTTATAAGGATTTGGTATTAGGATTCACAAATGAGGGACAATACACATCATTTGTTTTCTGAGTCTGCATCAATTACCTTAGCATAACTGCTTCTAGTTCCATTGATTTACCTGGAAATTTCATAATGTCTTTATTTCCTGTTGCATAGAACTCCATTGTGTAAATGTACCACATTTTCATTATCCACTTATCAGTTGAAGGACACTTAGGTTGCTTCTAGCTCTTTGCTATTGTGACAAGAGCAACAACAAACATGGATGTGCAAGTATCTCTGTAATAGGATGGCTCCTTTAAGTATAGGGACCCAGGAGTGGTATGACTGGGTCAAATGGTAGGTTCATTTTTAGTTTTTTAAGAGTTCTCCACCCTGCTTTCCAATAGAAGCTGCATGAGTTTGCATTCCCACCAGCAGGAATGATCATTTATTTCTCTTTCCCCACAACCTCTTCAGAATTTGATATCATTTGTTTTATTTTTTCTTTTTAAAAATTTACTTATTGATGTATTACGTTTATATTTTTATGTGTATGAGTGTTAAGCTTGCATATATGCCAGTGCACCAGTGTTGTGCAGTGCCTGCAGAACCCAGAAGAGGGCATTGGATCCCCCACAACTGGTATGATGGATGGTTGTTAACCACTATGTGGTGCTGGGAATTGAGTCCTCATCTTCTGCAAGAGCACCACGTGTTCTTGACCACTGAGCCATCTCTTCAGTCTCCCCAAAATTCATATATATATATATATATATNGCGGGGAGACAGGTAGGAAACTGAGTGTTGCCTTGACGAGCTGACTTGTTGCTCTTTGGTCCTGTGTCTTTGGTTTGATTGGCCTTTGGGTGTTGGGTTGGAGTTATCCCCTCCCACGTTGATTAAAAGGTGTGGTCATTGGCTTGATGATCTTGTGTGCTTGGGGGTCGGTAGTTATTCCTCCCAGCCGTATTAAAGGCAGAGCTTTGTGTGGCTCTTGCGATTGAGATCTCCTGAGCCAGCTTCCGCTTGGGTACGTGGTGCCGGCTGAGAGCCCGCGCCCCCCCTCGCCAACTGAGTTATAAGGAAGCATCTGAAGGAGGCAAGCAAAGCAAGCCTTCAGCACAGTGAAAAGGAGGGCATTTGACTCCATTGGAATTACAGGCACAGGAGAAGCCCCAATGCCAGGATCACGAAGAAAAGATACACTGGAAAAGGTGCATGATAATCCCACGCCAAGCTTTACCAACCATATCGAAGACTCCTGCAGTGGGATCCCTCTGGGGATGCCCCAGGACACTGACATCAGAAACACATGGACGAACATACTTAAAAACTACAAGATCATAAAGAAAAATTAAAGACACTAAGAAAAAGAGAATGAGGAACTTCAAGAAGGGACCGAGAGAGATGACAACATTCCAGAAGGAAGTAGAGAAACACTTGAAAAGATACCACATGAACGACAAAGAAAGACAGCAAACCAACGAGGAACCAAAGATCAGAAGAAGAATCCAGAAGGCCCAAAAAAGGAAAGTAGAAAATACTAAGAAATCAAAGAGGAAATGAAAAATGAATCAACACTCATCGATCAAGAGGAACGGATGAAAAAGCTTCCAGAAGCAGAATGGAGGAAGGAACAAAAGAATATCTCAAACATGCGAAGATAACACAGACACAACTAAAAAACCCTCAAGACACAGATTATGAAAAATTTAAAAACAAACACAAAATGGAAACAACCAGGAGCTTGTGGGACACTATGAAAAGATCAAACCTCCGATCATAGGATAGAGGAGGGAGGAAGAATCCCAAGAGAATGGGTTTGATCAGATCTTCACAATAATCATAGATTGATAAAACTTCCCCCAACTAAAAAAGGACAAACCAATACCAATTACAAGAAGCACATAGCACTCCAAATAGCGAAATAGAAAAGAAATTCTCCACGCCCATCATAGTTAAATGCTAGCACCCAAAACAAGACAACAAATCACTTAAACCCAACAAGAGAAAACAAAAGGACCTTATAAGGGAAACTATCAGACATACAACGACTTTCAAGCAACTATGAAAGCAAGAGAACCTGGAGCAAAACATTCCCAGTGTTAAAGACCAATAGATGCCAACCCAGGTTTACTATACCGCAGGAAAAATGTTAATCATAGTGAAGGAGAGAGGAAAATCTTCCCATGACATTAAAACAACTTGAAAGAAAACATGTCGGAAAACAAACCCTTCAGAGTAATACTGTCAAGCAATTCAACACAGAACACGCAATAAAGGAGGACCAACCCCAGGCACCTAGAAGGAAAATCAATAAAACATAATACTGCCAGGAGAGAAACTTAAATCACAACGAAGATGGATAATAAGCAAAAGGAAGCAACAAAACCTATCGTTCATAACCTTAAATATTAATGGATAATCCCCAATCAAAAGGACATAGACTGGGAGACTTGGATTAAAAACTGTAAATCCATTATATGCTGTCTACAAGAAACCACTCTTACCTTCAAGGACAGGACCACCTTTAAACCTGAAGGAATGGAAAAAAATATTACAAGCAAATGGTACCAAAAAGAAAATAGGTGTTGCTTGTGTATTTTTATTTTTTTTTGAAATTTTTTTTAAATTTTTTTTCGGTAGTGTATCAATGTTTATGTCTCATGCAGGTTTGGGCCCGTTGGTGTCTTGCAATGGCACGGAGGTCAGAAAGAGGGTTCTCGAGATTCCCCTGGAAACTGGAGTTCTCCTGGAAATTGGATTTTTTATTTCAGCGGCTCTGCGCCATGTGGGTGCTGGGGACGAACCCGGGTCCCTGTATACGAGCGGTCGGTATGCTCTTTAACGTTAGGCCATTCCTCTCCAGCCATGCGTGTTGCTATTTTCATATCGGATAATAAAAATAGACTTCAAAGTAAAGAAATGAGAAGAGGCAAAAGAGGGCCATTACATTTTCATCAAAGGGATAAACCACAAGAAGTATTTCACAATTATGATATATATGCCCCAATTCTGGTGCCACCAAATTTTATAAAGACAAATTCTCCAGGAACCAAGTCACCAACTAACCCCAGTTATACACTCATTAGTGGGAGATAGATTCAATACCCCACTGAGTCTTGGATAGGTCAACAGGAACAAAACAACACAGAGAAAACATCTGAACTGAACGATTATGATACACCAAATGGACCTACATAGACCTCTACCAACTTCCATCCTAATACCAGAGAATTACACTTTCTACTCAGCCACCCCACGGAACATTCTCCAAAATCGACCACATTCCTTGGACACAGAGAAACCTCTACAATTACAAATAAGTATTGAAATAATTTCATGCATCTGTCAGGACCCACATGCCATAAAGTTCAACATCAACACCAGGAACAAGCCCTCCTGCCTTACTAAGAACACATGGAGGATAAACAAACACATCTTGGAATAATGAATGGTGTCAAGAAGAGATAAAGAAATAAAAACATTCTGGCAAACGAATGCAATCAATAACAACACAACAAAAACTATGGGGTACCTTAAAAGCAGTCCTAGAGGACAGTTTAGAGCCCTGATTCCCTACATCAGAAAAACAGGAAGAGATAAGTGAATGATTGACACTACAGCTAAAAGCACTTGAGAGGCAACCAACAGATGAACCCTAAATGCAAACAGACCGGAAGAAATAACACAAAAATCAGACAGAAATAACAATGAAATAGAACAAAGAAAACAATACAAAAAATCAATGGAAGCCAAAGTTGGTTCTTTTGAAGAATAAACAAGATCGACAGACATCTAAGCCCTAGTTAACAAAAAGAAAGAAGAACAACTCCAAATCCCATACAATCTTGATTGAAAAGGGAAATATCACAACGGCAAGGAAAAGATCAAGAAATTATATGGGAATATTACAAGAACCTGTATTTACCAAGTTTGAAAAACCTAGAAGAAATGGGTGAATATCTTAAATCTTGGGAATCACCAAAGCTTGGCCAAAGAAAGAACCAGCAGCCTAAACAGACCCATAAACATATGAAGAAATAGAGGATTTAGTAAGAAAGCCTCCCAACTTAAAAAAAGCTCAGGCACCAGACGGTTTCACCACAGCAAATTTCTATAAAACATTTCAAAAAGACCTACAACCATTATTACTGAAACTGTTTAGAAAGTATACAATCAGAGGGAATTCTCCCAAATTCCTTCTATGAACGCCACATCACTCTATTACCAAAACCAGGCAAAGATCCCAACTAAAAAGGGAGAATTATAGACCCATCTCCCTCATGAACACAGATGCCAAAATTCTAACAGAATACTGGCAAGTCACCATACAGACCCACATCAAGAAGATCATCATCATGACCACAGTTGGATTCATACCAGAGATGCAGGGATGGTTCAACATACAAAAATCAATAAACATCATCAAACACATAAATGGAATCAAAGACAGAAACCACACCATCATCTCAATTGATGCTGAAGAAGCCTTTGACAAAAATCCAGCATCCCTTCTGCTTAAAGTCCTAGAAGGAATTGGATTGGAGGGATCATTCCTCAATGTAATCAAAAATACAGGAAACCCACAGCCAATATCATCCTAAATGGGGAAATGACAGAAACATTCCCTTTTAAAGGTAGGAACTCGGCAAGGCTGCCCCCTGTCACTACTCTTCTTCAATGCAGTGCTTGAAACACTTGCTAGAGCAATAAGGCAAGAAAAAGGATATTAAAGGAGTACTAAGTGGAAAAGAGGAAGTCAAACTATCCCTATTTGCTGATGATATGATTGTTTACTTAAGGGATGCTAAAAAATCCACCAGAAAAACTCCTAGAAACGATTAACAGCTTCAGCAAAGTGGCAGGATACAAAATTAACCTTGAAAAAAAAAAAAAAAAAAAACAAAAACAAGCAACTGGAGAAAGAATCAAAGAGACCTTCCCACTCACAATAGCCTCAAAAAACAATAAGATACTAGGAACCAAACCTAACCAAAGACACCAAAGACCTCTACAACAAAAATTTTAAACCCTAAAGAAAGAAATTGAAGAAGACCTCAGAAGATGGAAAAACCTCCCATGCTCATGTTTGGGAAAATTAACATTGTAAAAAATGTCCATTTTACCAAAACTCTTGTATAGATTTAATGCAATCCCAATCAAAATCCCCAAGAGTTTCTTCACAGGCTGGAACAAAAGTTCTTAAATTCATTTGGAAAAAAACAAAAGACCCCGATAGCCAAATCAACCCTGAGTTAAAAAGAGCTAACACAGGAGGGATCTCTATACCGACTTTTCAGCTATATCTACAGGGATATAGTCATAAAAAATAGCCTGGTACTGCAAAAAAAAAAAAAACAACAAAACCGAAGATCCAAATCAGCACATACAATTTCAGCCATTCTCATATTTGACAAGGGGGCCAAGAAACCACAATTGGAGAAAAGACAGACATCTTCAGCAAGTGGTGTTGGCAAAAACTGGATCACCACTTGTAAAGAATGAAATTAAACCCCCTACCCTCTCGCCCTGTACAAAAATCAACTCCAGATGGATTAAAGACCTCAACGTAAACCCCAAACTCTGAAGTTGATAGAAGAAAAAGTTGGCAGCAGACTGCAAGACATTAGGCGTAGGAAAAGAGTTCCTAAATCAGACGCAGCTGCACAAGATTAAGGTCGACAATTGACAAATGGGACCTCATCAAACTCAAAACTTCTGTACATCAAAGAGAACAATCAAGGAAGTGAAGAGAAATCACCACAGAGTGGTAGGAAAACCTTCACTGCAGATACATCTGACAAAGCATTGATTTCCAGAATATATAAACTCAAAAAACAAAGAAAAAAGAAAACAAATGACCCACTCAATAGATGGAGCAAAGAACTGAATAGAGACTTCACAAGTGAGGAATTATAGATGCTGAGAAACACCTTAAGAAGTATTTCAACATTCACTAATCATTAAGGAAATGCAAATCAAAAACACTTTAAGATATCATCTTACTCCCAATAAGACTGGCTAGGATCAAATATACCAAGTGCTGAGAGGTTGTGAGGAAAGGGGAACACTCATCCACTGCTGGTGGGAATGTAAACTCGTACAGCCACTATGGGAAGCACTGTGGAGGACCCTTGGAAGACTTGGAATTAACTTGCCACCCGACCCGCGCCATACCTACTCCTGGACATGTGCCCTCAAGACTTACGCCACCACAGAGATACATGCGACGACCATGTTTATTGCAGCTCTCTTCACAATAGCAAGGAGCTGGAACCAACCCAAATGCCCCTCAACTGAACGAGTGGATAGAGAAATGTGGTAACAATCTACACAATGGAGCTCTATGCAACAGTAAAGAAGATGGACATCATGAATGAGCTTTGCAGGAAAATGGCTGGATGCTAGAGGACATCATGCTGAGGAAGTAACACAGTTCCCAGAAAACAAAACACGAATGGTATCCCTCATCTGTTGATGCTAGTGCCAATTACCCAGTTGTTATTTCTTGTGTAGGGCCCCCTTGAGCTTTTGTCACAAGCAGTTGGGGCATTGAAAGCCATTTTGGAAACAAACATAACAACAACAGAAAAGAACTGCATCAAAGAACTGACTGAAACAGTGAACTTTCTGCCAAAACAAGTCAACTCCCCATGGAAAATATTAGAAAACAAGAGATGAAAATGAGCATGTTTGCAGAATGCATTGTGCTCTGGTGGGGTGGGGAATGGGTCAGGAACAACGGGGTCTAGATTTGTTAAAAATTAAATAAATAAATTTATGTGAAAAAAAAAGAAAGATTTTTCTTTCTCTTTGAACCATGATCACACATTTTTAATGGGTTATGTAACCTGGGATGGCAATATTAGTCATTTTAGCCACTGGAATACTTTGGTCCACGTCTTTTTGCTTTCATAGTTGCACTGAAAAGTCAGCTGTAATTCTGATAGGGTTTTCCCCTTATGTGTAACTTGTTTTTTCTCTTTGGCTTTCAGAATTTTGTTCTTTGTTTTGGGTCTAGCGCTTTTAACTATGATTAGACATCAGGGTTTCTTTTCTGATCTTGTCTATTTGGTGTTCTATGTATTTGTATCAGTTTGTCTTTTTTTCATTTTTTTAAATTTTATTCATTTCATGTGTATGAGTGGACTGTGTACATGTAGGCTGGTGCGCCCATGTCATGCAATGCCATGGAGCTCAGAAGAGGGCGTCAGATTCCCTGGGAAATGGAGTTAAAGACGGTTCTCAGCTGTCCCACATTTCCTGGTTGTTCCACTATTTTGTATTTTTTAATTTTCATAGTATTTACTTGAGGTTTTTAGTTGTTTCTGTGCTATCTTTCAGAGTCTGATATTCTTTTGTTCTCCCTCCTCCCCAGTTTGCTTTCTAAGGCTTTTTTCTCATTCTTTCCTTTTGATTGGATGAGTGTTTGATTTCCTTTTTCATTTCATCCTGTGATTTCTTTAGTACTTTCCACTTCCTTTTGGAGATTCTTTAACTCTTTTCTTGTAGCTCTTTGCTTCACTAATTGGTTCCTTTTTCATTTCAGCATGGGATCTTTTCAGTGTTTCCACTTCCTTCCGGAGTTTGTCATTTTCTCCCCTAGTTTTTTCTTTCCGAGTTGTTTCATTTTCTTCCTTTTTAATTTCTTTCCAAACTTTGTTATTCTCTTCCCTCTAGATCTTCCTGAGTTTTTCATTTCTCCCCTTAGTTCTCTGATTTGTTCTTATATTCTATGATTTCTTTGAATTATCTGTGATTGTCCTTCTACAGCATCTTGTCCTGCTTTACCTCTAGGGAGATCTCATTGAAGGAATCTTCTATAGGCTTGGTAGATTTTAGTTTGGAATTATTTTCTGCTTCTCCCATATTATTCTTTCATTGTGCTTTTGGCATGTGGGTTGCTTTTTGTTTGTATTATGATGTGAATCTCAAATGTTTCTTCACTGTGTTGAAGGATTGCTTTCCTTTATTCCTTCAGATGCCTTAATTGTTTTCTCCTTGTTGATGGAGTGTTGACTTGTCTAGGTTTCAGGCTTTAAATTTTGGTTACATATCACTCTTCCCTTTCTGTTCTGCAGGTTCTCCAAAAACTGGGTAGGAAAAAACCCAGAGGATACCCTCTAAGCACTGCATCCCTCTGCTTCCTGCCAGCCAGTTCCTCTAAGTTGGTTGTCGGGCTTACTGTACCACAGTCCCACATGGACACTCCCTCTAGAATTCCAATTGGGGGGAAAAGGGCATGAGTTGCTTGCTTAGCCCATGCTTCAGCTGGTCTGGCTGAAGCAACCAATCTCTATGCACAACAGGCCAATAATCCAATCCTCCAACAATCCACCTGGCTGACGCGCCCAGCCCACACACTGTGCCTTGGATGAAGCAACAGATCTGTATGCACCCAAGTCTGCTTAGAGGCAAAAGGCCAATCTATACTTAAACTGGCTGGGTATCTTCACCCCCACAGCTGCACAAACCAAAAATCCAATCAAATCCATTTCTTTGGGTATATGCCAAGAAGTAGTATAACTGAGTCAGGGTTTTGTTGAGAGTTTTTCCACACTGATTTAAATAGTACCTACACCAGTTTGCAATCCCACCAGCAGCAAATCATGGTTCCCTTTTTCCCACATCCTCATCAACATTTGTTGTTAGTTGTTTTCTTAATCTTAGTACCTCTGACTGTAGTAAAATGTAATTACAAAGCAGTTTTAATTTGCATTTCCCAAATTGCTAAAAAATGTTGACCACTGAGCATTTTTTTGCTTTTTCTTATTTATTTATTTCTTGTTTCTATGTTTATTGAACTTTTGAGAACTTCATACAATATATTTTGATGATATCTCCCTGTCTACAATGCCTCTTATAGCTCCCCATCATATTTCTTATATTCCATCATATATATGTCTTAAGGCCTATAGAGTCAAGTTAATGTCCCCAAATGGTCTTCAGTGTGGATCCATCCACTGGACCCTGGTTAACCTATCCAGCATTACAACTTTAGAGAAAACCAACTCTCCCTCTCCAAACAGTTATTTCTTGCTAATCATTCCTCAGCTAAGGTTGGAACTTCTTATCCACTTCCTCACATCTATGCTGGGATTGTTATCGGCTTGAGTTTGCACGGGCCTTGAGCATGCTGCTACCATTGCTGTGAGTTCATATGAGTAACTTGGCAGCTGTCTGAAAAACTGTTTCCTTGTACTCATCTACCACCCCTGGTTTTTACCATCTTTCCACCCCTCTTGTGTAACTGTCTCTGAGCCCTAGGTGTCACAGGCTTGTGCTGTTTGGGAACAGACACACCACGGTCTCTTGTTCTCTGCACTTTGGTCATTTCTGTAGTTCTGTGCTGGGTTTTTGTCCAGCTGAGCTTGCATGGGTCTCGTGCATCCTGATACCAATGCTGTAGATTCATATAAACAGGATCTCAGGGATATGTAGGATTCATTTCCGTTTGGTCTTGCACTACCTCCCCACTCAGCGGGAGGAAACTCATTTGTGGTATTGTAAACCTAGCCAGATGTACAGAACTGGAGAGGTCATAGATCTTAGAGAAATCCCCAAGGTTGACACATCCCTAGGCTAAGGTAACATCTTACTAACTACAAAAGAACTATCCTTATATTTACAAACAAATATCTCAGGCACCACTTAGAAGCTTCTTTTGCATCAGATGAGAATAGTACAGTCCCAAAGCCTATTTTTATTTTTAATATAATACTTTTATTGATATTTTGTGTATTTTGTACATCATTTTTCAGTTCAACTTAGACATATTCCCCTTTCCCTTCCCCCAACCCCACCCCAGTTCATGCATTCTGCCATACATATCCTGTATCTTTCTCTCAGTCTCTTTGAAGTTTTTCTCTGCAGAGGTTTATTGCTTTGGGCATAATTTAACTGTATCAATCTGTTCCTTGACCCAGTCCTTATGTTGTTCTTGTTCCTTCCCATTTGTATTTTTAATTAGGTTGTTAGTTTTCTTTGATTCTTTCTTTATCAAGTTATTTGCATATTCTGATATTAATCTCCTATTATATGTATAGCTAGTGAAAATTCTCTCACACTCTGTGGGAATCCTCTTCACCTAACTGACTGTTGTTTCTTGCTGTTCAGAAGGTTTGGGTTTAATGAAGCCCATTTGTGAAGCCATGGCCTTAAACCCTGAGTAAATGGAGTCCTACTTGTAAAGTCTTTAATTGCTCCTATATTTTATAGGACACTGTCTATGTTTTATTCTAGGAGTTTCAGTGTTTCAGGTCTCACATTGAGGATTTCGATCCATGTAGAGTTCATTCTTGTGCACAGTTACAGATTGGGATTTAATTTCTTTCTTCTACATGTTGACATCCAGTTTTCCCAAAACCTTTTGTGGAAGATGTAGTCTTTCCTCCTGTGTGTATTTTTGGCATGGTTATTGACTATTGGGTCTTCTATTTTGTTCCATTGATCTACATGTATGCTTGGGTACCAACATGCCGTTTACTACTATTGCTCTGTAAAATAGTTTGAAAAATGGTTTTGTAATCCTCCCCAACATTATTCTTTTTGCTCAAAATTGCTTGCTTACATGGGGTCTTTTGTGCTTCTGTATGAATTCCATTTTTTTCTATTTCTATGAAAAATATTAAAAGGATTTTGATTGCATTGGGTCTGTACCTTGTTTTGTAGGATGGACATTTTTACAATATTGATTATACCAATAGATGAGCATGAGAGGTCTTTAAATATTCTAGTGTCTTTCTCTATCTCTTCATGATTCAACGTTTTCATTGTACAGGTCTTTTACCTCCTTGGTTGGGTTATTCCTAGATATATCGTTAACATTATTGTGAACAGACGTTTTTCCACTATGTCTTTCTCAGCATGTTTGCACTTGTTATATAGAAAGGCAACTAAAAGACTTTCTGTAAGTCTAATTTTGTGACCTACCATTGTGCTGAAAGTGTTGATCACTTCTAAGAGTTTTAGGATGGAATTTTTGGAATCTCTTATATAATATGCAAAGAAATATTCTGCAAAGAGAATAATTTGACTTCTTTTCATATTGATATCTCTTTAATTTCCTTCTCTTGTTTTATTGCCCTAGAACAAAAAGACTTTCTGTAAGTCTAATTTTGTGACCTACCATTGTGCTGAAAGTGTTGATCACTTCTAAGAGTTTTAGGATGGAATTTTTGGAATCTCTTATATAATATGCAAAGAAATATTCTGCAAAGAGAATAATTTGACTTCTTTTCATATTGATATCTCTTTAATTTCCTTCTCTTGTTTTATTGCCCTAGCTAGGGCATCCAAACTCTATTGAAAAGGAGTGGAGATGGTGGACAGCCCTGCTATAGCCCTGAATTTAATGAGATTGTTTTGAGTTTCTCTCTGTTTAGGCTGTGGTTTTGTCATATATAATCTTTATTGTGTTGAAATACATTCCTTAAAGTTATATTCTAAGACTTGAATCATGAAGGCATGTTGGATTTTGTCAAAGAATTTTTCTTCATCTGTTGTGATGATCATATAGGGACTGGAAAGGTATCTTAGTGGGTAAAAGCACTGGCTGTTCAATCATAAAGACAAGAGTTTGGATCCCAGCACCCACATTGGACCACTCATAATTCTGTCCTCTTCAGAAATATACATACATGTACACATATACTCACACAGTCTCACACATATACACAAACACATAAACATATATTAGAACATTTTTATTTTTTCAGAAAGGGTCTCCCTGTAGCCACAAATTGGCCAGGAACTCATGATATAGACCAGGTTGGCCTTGATCTCACTTAGATCTGCCTACCTCTGCCTCCTGAGTATTAAAGGCATGGTATTAAAGGCATGCACCACCACACCCAGCAATATTATATTTTTTAAATAATGTTATGATAAAAGAATATCCCCATTTCTTTACTATGAAACATGATTTCAAATTGACATTAAGCTCAAGAAAAACGTTCACATATTCAAAATAGCTAAAATTGACTATGGCTGAGGTAATTTAAATTTAAGTGTTCCACTATGGATTTATGATATTTTGCTTTTATCTGTAATTTAAGTAAAAGCTTAAATAACTAAATGTTAACATAAATCATTGTGTTTTAAAGAATAAATATCTATTAATGGAATATCACAAAAGACAAGAGCTTCAGAGCCAGACAAACCTGAAATAAAAACCCAACTGAGTACTTACTATGCATATAATACTGGGTAAGTTATTTAACTTCTCTGTACTATTAGTATAACTATTATATAATTCTTAGGCTAGTCAAGATATCATCAAACTCTATGGAAATAAATTACTCCCTCCTATCATTATCTTAAATATTCTCTTTAGATGAGCACCTGAATATGTACATATGACACAAACCACGCCCCCTTAAGTCTTACTGATAATTTGTTATTTACTTCTGGGTGATGCATGACTGAGGTGCTTCATATTGCTTATCCACTCTCCAGTTATCTTCATTAGAAAAAGCCACCCAAACCCTGATTTTTAGCTACTAGAAGTGAAAGGGCCAAGAAGAAGGATGAGGAAAATCATCCATCTAACTACATATAGCAAACAGACACCCAGCCTATCTCATATAACTTCATGAAAAGGATAGCATCTTTTTCTCAAGTACGTTTAATCAAATCATGACTTTCAAAAATTGGAAGCAAGTGAAACAAAGCTACATAATTATTCTGGTTTGTTTTTATCAACTTGACACAAACTAGAGTTGCCTAGGAAGGAACCTCAATTGAGGAATTACTTCCATCAGACTGGCCTATGAGCATGTCTGCGAGGCACTTTCTTAATTGTTAACTGCTGCAGGAGGGCCCAGCCCACTGTGGGATAGTGCCATCACTGGGCAAGTGGGCCTGGGCTGCATAAGAAAGATAGCTAGAAGCTATGTAGATGAGCTGGCAAGGAAAAGCAAACCAGTAAGCAGCTTCCTACCCTAATTCAGTTCCTACATCCAGCTTCCAGCCTTGAGTAAGACCTGGGAGTTTTAAACAGAAAAAAAAAAAACTCTTTCATCCCCAAATTGCTTTTGGTCAGAGTGGCTTACAACTGCCTAATTTCAGAGGCCAAGCTCTAACACCTCCACTTCACAATAAATTATTAGAAAATGTTTTAGCTCTCTATTCCACAGTTTCACCTAACACAAGATGAGAATAAAGAGAATAATGTGAGAATCATAAAAAATTGAAAACTTACTAACACAGAATAGTACTCATTAAGTATTAGCTATTATCATAAAGACTATTTATTTATTCAATGTTTTCTCCTTAAATTGGGCTTTCAGAAGTGGACAATGTTAAGATTACTGATAGAATAGCCAAATTATTACCTAAAAGATGATAGATAGATGATAGATAGATGATAGATAGATAGATAGATAGATAGATAGATAGATAGATAGATAGATAATTTACTTTAAGATCCAGAAATGTGGGAGTGGAAAGATGACAGCAGTTCTTACAGAGGACCTGGGTTGCTTGGGTTCCCATTATCCATTTAGTTAGTGGCTAACAACCATCCAAAACTCCAGTTCCAGGGGATCCAATCTGATCTCCATGGGCACTGCATGACAGAGGTACACTCACAAACCTGCAGGCTATATACTCATACACATAAAATTTAAAAATGAAAATAAAATTAAATAAATAAAAGTTTTAATCCAGAAATGTATGAAACTAACACTACAAAGTAAAAATTCTATTGGGTTACCTCACTTAGCATAATATGTTCTAGTTCCATCCATTTACCTGCAAATTTCATTTAAGCCTGTAATTACATTTCCCTGGAAGAAAACAACCAGTAGAATAAGAACCTTCAGTGCTCTTTCCAAAGAACATCAATTTGAACAGCTATTCACAAATGAAATGAACCTTGATTATGAGATAAGGAAACCAGATGAGAGATCACAGAACCTGATTTTAGCACAATACACCTGAATAAGATAGAGAGGAAAGGGTTATCTATGTTGCTCCTTCCCAAACCCGAAGCAGTGCAACTAGGAGAGGGACTAATAAAGCACCAAGTCTACCATACTGCTGACCGGTGTGTTTATTCTTTTATGAATTACTAGGTAGAGACTTAAAGAGTTGTTCAAAAATTGGGCTGGAGAGATGGCCTAGTGGTTAAGAACGCCGACCACTCTTACAGAGGACCCTGGTTCGATGCCCAGCACCCACATGGCGGCCAAGAACCGTCTGAAACTCCAATTCCAGGAGAACTCCAGTTCCAGGGGAGTCCAACACCCTTTTCTGACCTCCGCAGCATTGAATGACACGGGTGCACAAACTTGCATGCAGGCAGTACATTCATACACATACAGAAATAAATAAAATTTAAAAAAAAATACCGGGTATATTTTTTCTCTAAAATATATCGTAAATTCCTTGAAAAACTACCATGGCTCAAAAAACTATTTTTATAGCACTAGATTATAAAATTTAAAATACTCATACACATATATACATATTATATACATATAATTGTACTTTCCATATTGGATTGGTTCAATGTACATACACAGAAAGGATTGTATGTGGGCAGTGACATGTTTGTAAATATTTATGTATAGAGAGTAAAAGTCAATTCCATACTACTTTGTTCACAGAAAATTCCTGAATTCTTCACAAACCTATAAACTCTCATTACTCATCCTAACAATAATGTGGTAGAACTGAAAATTCCCTTTCAATGATAGAAAGCATACCAATTAAAATAATACATTTCCCAACTGCTCTTGCAGCCAAAGTTCTCCAAGTAATTAAATTCCTGTCACTAGAGGAAAACAAATTTTTCAAGGAATCCTAAAAGGCTTCTTATAGAGAAAGATTAAGAATCCTAACTGACATTTCTCTCCTGTTTCCTTTTGCTAACAGCTTGGAATGTGAAACTGATGGTTTGAGCTCCAAGAACCATCTTGCACAATGTCAAGACCAGCATAGCAGAGAAGGAAGAAAGGAGCCCATGTTTCTGATGACAGAATAGCCCTAAGAAACTAGCTCTGAGCTGCCTAACTCTAGACTTCTTTACCATAAAAGAAAAATAAACTTGTTTGTGTTTAATTACAATTATTTTAAAGTTTCTGTCATAAATAGCCAAACTAATACAAAAGACCAAAAGGCATTTGAGTTTACCTTTGGATATCATGACTGTCCTTTCTAGTCATATATTACTACTCAGAAATGTGAATGGATTAGGAAAATAAATTCAGGGAGCACAATATTCACTGCTGAGTTAGACCTGCTAAAAAATAAGTTTTTTTTTGCTTAAAACAAAAAGTGTAATCCTTTTAACTTCTTTTCTTAAGTATAACAGACACACAAAAGTAACATATATTTATTGTGTATGAATTGCCAAGTGGGGAGAGAAGTGCACAGCCTTGAGACTGTTACAGTTATGACATAGCATAGGCATATCCAGCACCTCTAAATAAATGCATCTTCCCTTTATTATGTGTGTGAGACAGAGAGAGAGACAAAGAGAGACAGAGAGGAAAGAAGGGAGGGAGGGAGGGAGAGAGGAAGAGAGAAAGAGGGGAAGGGGAGGGGGATAGAGTGTGTGCTAATATAATAAATTCTCATATTTACAGACAAGTGTACCTTTCATCCTTCATAAAAGAAACTTTTTGCAACAGAGTTCCAGAACTGGTCAGACTCAGAGACACATAACTGTAGGTGACACATCTTCAATGCAACCTCTACACACAGGATGAATATATCTCTTGAGTCTCACCAAAGAAGTTTCCTCATACAGCAGATGGTGATGAACACAGAGACCCACAATTAGCCAATGTGCAGAAAACAACTAACTGAAATGGTGAATCTGCTGGGGTGGGAGAGTTGGGAGAGGGACACGGGTCTATATTCCATTAATGTATATTTAATTGATGTGAGTTTAACAAGTATCCAAATTTGCCCAAACTTTGTCTACATATTATATGGTATTTTAGAACTTAGTAAAAGTAAAAATGTCTATATTAAACAACATTGGTTAAAAGGTTTTAATAAAAATGGCAATACACTGGGGGCTGGAGAGATAGCCTAGTGGTTAAGAGCACTGACGCTCTTGCAGAGGACCTGGGTTCGATCCCCAGCACCCACATGGCGGCCAAGAACCGTCTGTAACTCCAATTCCAGGAGAACTCCAGTTCCAGGGGAATCCAAGACCCTCTTCTGACCTCCGCGGCATTGCACGGCACGGGTGCACAGACCTGCATGCAGACAAATACATTCATACACATACAAAAAATAAATAATAAAAAAAATGGCAATACATTTAAGCTAATTGGAAATATAAATTGTTGTCCACATTTGTTTTACTTAAAATTTGTATAACAACAACTTTGGGATTAATGTATACAAATGTTCCCTACAATTTTTGTGTTGTACAGTATCATCTTGTAACATGTTCTTTTACCTGTAGGATAATTTAACTTAAGGAATTAAGTTTGCTTCCCAAATTAACAGCATACAGTCAATGAAAAACAGCTTGGGTAAACTTAATGAAATTTACACCTTGATTCCTACCTATAGGTATGTGTACTATAAGTGCCTTTTTGAGATTCATTGGTCAAAAAATAAAAACCTAAAATTAAAAAAGGGGGGAATACAGTTATATATTAAACCTTTTGTCAAAATCTTTCAATTTAAATCATAAAACTAATTATGGGAAAAGATTTACATGTTCCCACAGGTCAAAACGTCACCAACTTAATGGCTGAGAAAGAAAAGATACGGCTTTGCATTGTGCAGGATGTACCAAGAAATACCAGCAGAGAAGTTGGCCCATCTAAACATTAAAAGGAAGAAAAGCCTCAGACTGCTATGGGCATCAAACATCTCTGTGGATCCAATTTATAACAATTGTTTATAATGAGTCCTAATGAACTTTACCTTGCAGGTGCCGCAAAGTTTTAATATGAGAGACTTTCTTACCTCTTTTTCATAGAACAAAGAAAAACACAATAGTACTAAAGTCATTCCCTAACTGTAAATTAGAACCGACTGTTATAAAGGTAATCTCTTATAAAACGAGTATAACTGCTTTCTTTAATTGACTAATAGAAATAGGAACTGTGAAAAGGATTATTCTCTGTTCAGAGACAAATATAATACTAAAGTCTTTTTAGGCTTTGCAATTAACAGGAGAGCTCTGATATCAGCAATGGATTATTCTGTCAAGGAGATGTTGGCCAGGGGATCCAAGCCCCCAAAAAAGGTAAAGGTTTCTTGCCTGTAAACTGGGATATCTGCAAGAAGAGAGGTGGTAAGGCCCTGCTGTCGAAGACCTGGTGTAAGCATGGGAAAAATGTATTGAGACCACATTTGCAAGTGTACAGTTGGTCTCTGGAATGCCAGAGAGTGTTACCAAAGGCCACTAAACCAATAAAGCAAATATTGGCCTCCTTGAGTCAAGCAAGACTCCTCCGTCAGCATCAGCTACACTTCACCTGCCTGGAAATACTTTGCAGCAGTGGCAGCCATATGTCTGTATATCCCAAATATAACTGGCTAGTAGCTCTCTCCTTGGAGGAGTAACTCATGGCTGATGCCACAAGCTTACATCCTCTAGTGATTAGGAGATAAGACCTTGTCATCCTTTACAGAAAAACTGTAATTCATGGATTACTATACCATCCATACATCTGTGTCTATACCAACATAACCTACCATAATAATTAGTACTTTTTAAATGCCTGAATATCTAATTGCTTGTGCTTCATTAGTAGGATTGAAAGGTTATTCCTGGGTAAACTGTCAACTCATGAAAGGAAACAGCCTGAACTGATCAGAGTCCAAAACAACATCTCCAGAGAAAGTAGACTGTTTTGCTTCTCGCCCACTTGTGTCCCTTTTCTAAAGCCTAGGGAAAAATCCGTGGATGAGAGGGCATGGTAGAATGTAAGGGCTGCAATTGGGGTGAATGGTGAAACTACAGCAATATAGACTGGACACTTATTTGATCAACATAATTGTACATTCAAGCCTCTCCGGTTGGATGGTGGGAGCCTTGGGCTGTGTGGGTTTGGGCCATAGCTGCTTGCAAATTGGTTTTACATGGAGGATGCTTGTATTCATTACTTATTACTTACTGTTAAAAAAATCAAATAAAAAAGAAAAAAATCAAGAAAGAAAAAACAAAAATTAGTAAAAAAAATACATAAAATTTTAAAGTGAAAAGATATTTCCTTTTATTCTTGAATGTTTATGACATTGGAAGAATTAAGAGAGCCACTAATTTTGAAGACTTCAGGAAGGGCTGCTCTTGTCACAATGACAGCAGAGATGGGTTTATCATAAAACTAATAGTGATTACTCACCAGTGAAATATCTTCACACTCGCATGCATCTTCAAAAGTAAGATCATTTTATTAAAATTAACTAAGATTACTGCCAAAAAAACAAAAGGTATTAGTGCCTGTATAGTTATGATACAAGATGTACATATACAAGATGTACATGTCCTTTGATAGATGATTATGCTTAAGAGGTAAGCAAAAAGGAACCACATCCTGAAAACATCTCCTATACCAAGCTAGCACGTTTATCCTGAAAATTCATAGGGAGCTCCTGAGAGATATTAAACAAAAATGTGCCAAAATGGAATATCTTTTACAAATACCACTCTAACTAAAGTAAAAATGTAATGACTATACAATGGTCATTACCCAGGACAGAAATGATGAGACTTTGAACTGGTTCTAGGTACAGTAACAGAAATTTAGGCTTAAAAGATATTTATGCAAAGCAGTGCCCCGTATGAGAGCTCCATCTTGTGATTCAAACCTGAAACCCAATTAGAAGGTGGTTTGTTACTACTATAACATTCATACCACTATTGTACCAGTGGGCATATCTGGCCAGGACAGTTTATGGCTCACAAAATTCACAGCTGGGTAAAGTTGATGCTCACCTTTCCCTTCCAATATCTGGCATAGCACCTTCTAGTACTATGAAAGCTGGAGTATATATGAAGCTTTGAGGTCAGTACCAGCTAGATTTCTCCTCGCTTATTCCACAACTCAGGTAGGTTATCAGGGCCAAGAACCTGTGGCTAGACAGGTCATAGGCCATAGGGGAGAACCAACTACTATTAATCTAAGAGACCCAGTATTAAACTGATTTCTAAGAACTTATTGTTACAGCCACAGAGTAGTGTATCTCTTAACTATCACCACAGATGTTCCTTCTTGCAAATGGTGATGAACACAGAGGCCCATGGCTGGTCAAAGTGCACAAAATAAGAGATTACAGAGTGCTCAGCCCTAAATGGGAAAACTTTATTATCACACCCTCTCCTTCCAAGGCTCACAGATCATTGTGAAGGACAGAGCTGAAAGATTATAAGAGCTAGAGGTGATAGATGAATACAAGAAAACTTGATTGTCTGGACACCACAGAGTAATTACACATATGAACCCACAGTATTCATGACAGTATGCACAAGATCTATGTAAACCCAAGGCCAACAAAACCCAGTATGGACAGAAGAAGTCAATAAGAGGCCATAGACATAGCTGAGAATCTACTGACAATTCATAGCTTCTGGAAAAGGGAGAGGTAGTTTTCTTCAAGGGTGTGATATCTGGCAGGATGATCACACACCAAGTGATAGACATATCCATGAGCATTTGGGGAATACAGATTAGTTTCTATTAGCCAGGCTATACATGAGTGATTATCCTGCTAGTTATCACACCCTTGAAGAAAACTAACACAAGCCTTTTATTTTATTTATTTATTTATTTATTTATTTATGAAAGTCCTGTCTGCATGTAGGTTTGTGCACCCGTGTATTGCAATGCCACAGAGGTCAGAAGAGGGTGTCAGATTCCCCTGGAACTGGAGGTCTCCTGGAATTGGAGTTACAGATGGATCTCATCCGCCATGTGGGTGCTGGGGATCGAACCCAGGTCCTCTGCAAGAGCAGTCGGCACTCCTAACTGCTAGGCCATCTCTCCAGCCCCTAACACAAGCCTTTTAAAAAGAAAAATAATTGGCCATTCTCCAGCTGTAGATTGGAGCCAGCTGTTATAGAGGTATTCTCTTGTAAAATCGGTAAAACTGCCTTATTTAATTGACTAATGAACATAGAAACTGTGGAAAGGATTATTCTCTATTCAGAACCAAATATAATGCTAAAGTCTCCTTAAGCTATGCACTTAAGCAAAATATATTAATACAGGAGCTCTGACGTCAACAATGGATTATTCTACCAAGGAGATGTTGGCCAGGGGATCCAAGCCCCCATAAAAGGTAAAGGCTCCTTGCCTCCAAACTGGGATATCTGCAGGAAGAGAGGCAATAAGGCCCTGCTGTTGAAGACCTGATATAAACATGGGAAAGATGTATGGAGACCGCACTTGCAAGTATACAGATGGTCTCTGGAATGCCAGAGAGTGTTACCAAAGGCCACTAAACCAATAAAGCAAATATAGGTCTCCTTGAGTCAAGCAAGACTCCTCCGTCAGCACCAGCTACACCTCATCTGCCTGGAAATACTGTGCAGCAGTGGCAGCCATATGTCTGTATATCCCAAATCTAATTGGCTATTAGCTCTCTCCTTGGAGGAATAACCCACGGCTGATGCCACAAGCTTACATCCTCTAATGGTTAGGAGATGTTATAAACCACACGAAGACCCTGTCATACTTAACAGAAGAAAATGTAATTCATGGATTAACATACCATCCAAACATCTGTGTCTATACCAAAGTAACCTACCATAACAATTAGTACTGTTTAAATACCTATATATCTAATTGCGTGTGCTTCATTAGTAGGATCGAAAGGCTATATATTATACTGTTTAAATACCTATATATCTAATTGCATGTGCTTCATTAGTAGGATCGAAAGGTTATGCCTGGACAAGCTGGCAGCCCATGAAAGAAAACAGCCAGAATTGACTAGAGACCAAGACAACAGCTCCAGAGAAAGTAGACTGTTTTGCTTCTCATCCACCTGTGCCCCTTTTCTAAGCCTAGGGAACAATCTGTGGAAGAGGGGGCGCGGTAGAATGTAAGAGCTGCGATTGGGGTGAATGGTGAAACTACAACAATATAGACTGGACACTCATTTGATCAACTTGATTGAACATACAAGCCCCCCCTGCTGGATGGTGGGACCCATGAGCTGTGTGGGTTGGGCACAAATGCTCGCAAATTGGTTTTACATGAAGGATGCTTGTACTCACAGATTATCACTTATTGTTAAAAAAATGAAAACAAAACAAAACAGAAAAACAGAGAATGATGCAGAAAAGTTATGGCAGAATGCATGATCTGGGATGGGTAGGGGTGGAGTGGGGGGAAGGGAAGGGGATATGTGCCTGAACTGAATTGGAAAATGATGTATGAAATACACAAAGCATCAATAAGAAAAAGGAAAGATCAACAACAAAGATGATGACAACAACAACAGAAAAGACTGTGTCAAAGAACTGACTGAAATGGTGAACTTCTGCTTGAAACAGTAAACTTCTATATCGAGAATTTTGAGAAAGACTGAGAAAAAGATGAAAAACATGTTTGGCAGAATGCATGACCTTTGGTGGGGTGGGGGGCTAGGGAGGAGTTCACAGGTCTAGATTTGTTTTGTAACATAATCATATATATAGATATAGATATAGATATAGATATAGATATAGATATAGATATAGATATATAGATATATAGATATATAGATATATAATAAAAAACACTGGAAATGAAAAAAAAAGAAAGAAAAATAATTTTCAAGCCACCTGGAGTACAGGTGGGCCTGAAGCCATACAGGTACACATGTGCATAGAGAGGCCAGCACTTCAGCCAGGCAGATTATTCACCAGGCACCAGTGTGGGTCAAGGGAGCAACATCCTCCCACCCACACTCACCCAAGTTGCAGAGCAAGTGTCTGTAGTGATTCTGGGATCCAAGGCAATAAAAGAAACAATGAACCTAACACAACTCCAGTCCCAGAACACCAAGCCCCACAACCAACCTAGAGGAACTGCTTGGCAAGAAGCAGAGTGAACACAGTGCTCAGCAGGATACTGACCTGGTTGTTACCTACCAGGTTTTGGGAGAACCTTCAGAACAGAAAAGGAAGAGTGAGCTAGACTTCTAATATATAAACAAAAGTGAAAGGCTGAAACCTAGACCACCCAACCTTCCATAAATAAGGAGGAAACAATGAAGATATCTGAAGGAAACAAGCAAAGCAAGCCCTCGACCCATTGAAGAAACATTTGAGATTTGCATCAGAATATAAACAACAAAACAAACCCAAGTGCCAAAAACACAACAGAAGACCACACAGGGAAAGTACATAATAATTCCATACAAAATTCTACCCACCCAATAGAAGATTCCTACAATGAGATCTCCCAGGAGGTAACCCAGGACACAGATCTTAGAAGAACAGTCATAGATACATTCAAAGAAGTCAAAGAATATAGAGAACAAATCATAGAGCTAAGGGAACAAAATGAAAAACTCAGGAAGGAACTAGAGGGAGAGAATGACAAACTACTGAAAGAACTACAGGGAGAGAATAACAAACTCCAAAAGGAACTAGAGTGGCAGAATGACAAACACAGGAAGGAAGTAGAAACATGGAAAAGATCCCATGCTGAAATGAAAAAAGAGGAAGGAGAAGAATCCCAAGAGAATAGCACTGATCAGAACTTCAACAGAATAATAGAAGAAAATGTCCTCAAACTAAAATAAGACAAACCCATACAAATACAAGAAGCACAAAGAACACCAAAGAGACTAGATCAGAAAAGAACTCCCCACACCATATCATAGTTAAAACGCTAGACACACAAAACAAAGACAAAATACTGAAAGCCACAAGAGAAAAACAAGTTACATATGAGGGGAAACACAAAAGAATTACAGCTGACTTTTCAGTGCAAACTATGAAAGCAAGAACGTGGACCAACCTATTCCCAGTAGTAAAGGACAATAGATGACAAGCCAGATTAATATACCTAGTAAAAATGTCAATTATGCTTGAAAGAGAAAGAAAAATCTTTCATGACATAAACAAAATGAAGGAATGCAAGTCTGGAAAACCAACCCTTCAGAGAATACTCAATTCAAAGGACAGAGGAAAGAAGCAACTATGCCCAAGCACCTAGAAAGAGAAAGTAATAAAAGTAAAACTGCAAAGTACTAACCTACACCAAAAATGCAAATGGAAAATAAGGTGAAAAGAAGCAACATACATCTTTCAATTATAACCTTAAGTATTAATGGACTAAATTCCCCAATCAAATAACATAGATTGGGAGAATGGATTAGGAAACAGAACCCATCTATATGCTGTCTACAAGAAACCCATCTCACCCTCAAGGATAGGCACCAACTTAAAGTGAAAGGATGGAAAAAATATTCCAAGCAAATGGTACCAAAAAGAAAGCAGGAGTTGGTTGTTTAATATCAGACAAAATAGACTTCAAAGTAAAAGAAATCAGAAGAGACAAAGAGGGCCATTACATCTTTATCAAAGGTAAAATTAACCATGAAGACTTGACAATGTTGAATATATATGCACCAAACTCTGGTGCACCAAACTTTGGAAAGAAAATTCTCCAGGACCTCAAGACACAGATTAACCCCAGCACACTAATAGTAGGGGACTTCAATACCCCACTGAGCCCTTTGGACAGATCAACTGGACAAAGAATAAATAGAGAGACATCTGAACTGAACAATATGATACAGCAAATGGATCTCACAGATATCTACATATTTCCCACCCAAGCACCAGAGAATATACTTTCTACTCAACACCCCATGGAACATTCTCCAAAATTGACCACATACTGGGACACAGAAAAATCCTCAAATCCTCAACAAATACAAAAAGATTGAGATAATTTCATGCATGCTATCAGACCACAGTGCAATAAAGCTCAATATAAACACCAAGATAAACATCTACAAGAACATATGGAGACTAAATAACACACTCGCGAATAATGAATGAGTCAAGGAAAAAATAAGAAATAAAAGCATTCCTGGAACTAAATGAAAATGGCAATACAACACAACAAAACCTGTGGGATACTTTAAAAGCAGTTCTAAGAGGGAAATTAATTGCCTTGGATGGCTGCACTAAAAAAAAACAAAACCAGAAAGAACACAAATAAATAATCTAACACTGCAGCTAAAAACACTTGAGAGACAACAACAAATAAACCCTAAATGCAACAGACAGGAAGAAATAAAAATCAGAGGAGAAATCAATGAAATAGAAACAAAACAATATAGAGAATTTGAAAGAATAAACAAGATAGACAGACCTCTGGCCCAGTTAACCAAAAGAAAGATAGAGAAACTCCAAATCAATAGAATTTGTGATGAAAGGGGAAACATTACAACAATGAAAAGATCCACACAATCATATGGGAATACTTCAAAAACCTATACTCTACTAAATTTGAAAACCTACAAGAAATGGATGAATATCTGAAATCCTGGAAATCAGCAAAGCTTAACCAAGAAGAGACTGACAGTTTAAACAGACCCACAATATTTGAGGAAATTGAAAACATAATAAAAAAAAACCTTCCAAGTAGGGCTGGAAAGATGGCTCAGCAGTTAAGAGCCCCAACTGCTCTTGCAGAGGACCCAGGTTTGATTCCCAGCACGTACATGGAGTCTAAGAACCGTCTTTAACTCCAGTTCCACGGGAATCAGACACCCTCTTCTGATCTTCACAACCTTGCAGGACATGGGTACACCAACCTACATCCAGACAGTACACTCATACACATTAAAAAAAAAAACTCCCAAATAAAAAAAGCCCAGGCCCAGATGGTTACACGGCATTATTCTATAGAACATTTAAAGAAGATTTACAACCATTACTACCCAAACTGTTCAGAAGGATACAAAGTGAAGGAAATCTCCCAAATTCCTTCTATGAAGCCAGCATCACTCTAATATCAAAACCAGGCAAAGATACAACCAAAAAAGAAAACTATAGACCCATCTCATTAATTAACATAGATGCAAAAAATTCTCAAGAAAATACTTGCAACCCAAATACAGACCCACATCAAAAAGATAATCAATCCACCATGACCAAGTTGGATGCATATCAGAAATACAGGGATGGTTCAACATATGTAAATCAACAAATATCATAAAACACATTAAATTGACTGAAAGAAAAACCACATGATCATCTCAATTGTTGCAGAAAAAGCCTTCAACAAAATCCAGCATCCCTTCATGCTTAAAGTCCTAGAGGGAATTGGACTGGAGGGATCATTCCTCAATGTAATCAAAGACACAGACAAGAAACCCACAGCCAACATCATCCTAAATGGAGAAAAGTTAGAAGCATTCCCCTTAAAGGTGGGAACCATGTAAGGCAGTCCCATCACTACACCTCTTCAATAGAGTGCTCTAAATGCTTGCTAGGGCAATAAAACAAGAAAGAGAAATTAAAGGAGTACTAATTGGAAAAGAGGAAGGAAAGCTATCCCGTTTTACAGATAATATGTTTACCTAAGGGATGCTAAAAACTCCACCAGAAAACATCTAGAAATGATTAAGACTTTCAGTAAAGTGGCGGGATACAAAATTAACTTAGAAAATCAGTAGGAGTGCACAGAGCTTAGATTGGGGATTTCCCAGGACCACCTGAAGCACAGGTAGGAGCCAGGCACTACTACAGCCAGGCAGATTGTTGGATAATTCTATCACTGGGTTGTTGGATAATCATTTCATTGCTCTGTTGAATAATTCAATCATTGTCTTGTGGGGGCAGAGTGTCCCTGCTACCTGGTATAAGAGTTGGGCCAGTCGCCACTGTGAGACATGAGTGCACAGAGCCTACATAGGGATTTCCCAGGACCACCTGAAGCACAGAGTACCTGGATACAGGCTAAACGAGGCAAAGCCCCCAGCCCCCACCAACTGGAGTTGCTGAGGGAGTGTCCAAGTGGATTCTTTGGAGAACTTTCGGAACAGAAAGGGAAGAGTGAGTTAGACTTCCAATAGAAAGCCTAAAACTTAGAAAAATCAATACTCCATAAACAAGGAGGAAAACTAATCAAACAAACAAGGAAGGAAGGAAGGCATCTGAAGGAGGAAAGCAAAGCAAGATTTTAACACAGTGAAGTGGTATTTGGGATTCACACTGGAATACAGGCAAAGAGAAACCCACATGCCAGGGAAATGATGAAGGGACAACATGGGAAAGGTGCAGGATAATTCCACACCAAGCTCTACAAACCCTGTGGGAGATTCCTACAGTGGGATCCCCCTGGGGATGGCCCAGGACACAGATCTTAGAAGAACAATTGCAGACATATTCAAAGAAATCAAAGATGATAAAGAACAAGTCAGAGAACTAAGGACAGAGAATGAAAAACTCAAGGATGTAGAGGGAAGCGATGACAAACACCAGAAGGAAGTGGAAACATTGAAAAAGGAAAGAAACCAGTGAAACAAGGAGCTACAGGAAGAGATTGAGAGGCTCCAAAAGGAAATAGAAATACTAAAGAAATCACAAGATGAAATGAAAAAGGAAATCGAACACTCAACCAATCAAGAGGAAAGGAATGGATAAAGCCTCAGAAGTAGAATGGAGGAAGCAGAGCAAGGAATATCAGACCTGGAAGATAACACAGAACAACTAAAAACTTCAAGTAAAGACTATGAAAAATTTTAAAATACACAAAAGTGGAACAACCAGGAACTGTGGGACACTATGAAAAGATCAAACCTCTGCATCATAGGGATAGAGGAAGGAGAAGAATCCCAAGAGAATGGTATTGATCAGATCTTCAAAAGAATAACAGATGAAAATTTCCCCAAACTAAAAAAAGACAAACCCATACAAATACAAAATCACAAAGAACGCCAAACAGACAAGAACAGAAAAGGAATACGCCTCCATCCACACATATCATAGTTAAAATGCTAGACACCCAAAACAAAGACAAAATTCTGAAAGCCACAAGAAAAACATAAACTTACATATAAGGGAAACCCATTAGAATTACAACTGAACTCTCAGTGGTAAACTATGAAAGGGAGAATTGTGAGGCAAAGCATTCCCACGTTAAAGAACTATAGATCCAACCCAGGTGCTATAAACCCACAAAAATGTGGATAAGTTGGAGAGGAGAAAAATCTGCAGGACATAAACAAGATGACAGAATGTAACGTCCAGAAATGGAACCCTTCAGAGGATACTTTGAAGCAATTCAAAGGAGAAAAGAAAGGAGAAACTATCCCCAGGCACATGGAAACCGAAATTAATAAAAAGCATAACTGCAGAAGTAGAAACGAAAACCAAAAATCCAAAAGATAATAAAAGTGAAAGGAAGCAACACACAACTTTCAATAATAACCTTAATATTATGGGCTAACCGCCCCAATCAAAAGACAGAGACTGAGAGAGCAGATTAAAACAACAGAGCCATCTCTATAAGTCCCTCTAACAAGGAACTCATCTCACCCTCAAGGGTAGTCATCAACTTAAAGTGAAAGATGGAAAAAAATAGCCAAGCAAATGGTACCCAAAAAGAAAGCAGGTGTGCTATTTTAATATCAACAAAACATACTTCAATTAAAAGATCAGAAGAGACAAAGAAGGCCATTACTTACCATTTTTTATCAAGGAATGACTGAACCAGAAGATTTCCACAATCAATACATTATGCAAAAAATTCTGGTAGCAAACAAACTTTTATAAAGAAAAAAAAAAAAATTCTCCAGGACCTCAAGGCATAGATTAAACCCAGGCACCACTCATAGTAGGGACTTCAATACCCACTGAGCCCTTTTGGAAGGTCAAACCAACAAAGAATAAACAGAGAGACAGCTGGAACTGAATGATAAGATACAACAAACGGACCTCACAGACTCTACTGAATATTTCCATTATTCCGCCCTAATACCAGAGAATAATACACTTTCTACTCAGCACCCATGGAACATACTCCAAAATAGCGGACCACATACTGGGACAACAGCAAAAACCTCCACAAATACAAAAAGATTTTGGAAATAATTTCATGCATTGCTATCAAGACCACAGTGCAATAAAGCTCAATAATCAACACCAGTAAGCCCTACTATCTACAAGAACACATGGAAACCTAAACAACACACTCCTGAGGAATAATAGGTCAAGGAAGAAATAAAAGCACTCATGGAACCTAACGAAAAAGACAATGCAACACAAAAAAAAAAAAACCTATGGGATACTATAAAATCAGTAACTTAACTCCTAAGCGTTAAGTTTATAGCACTGGGAGCCTACATTAGAAAACAGGAAAAGCACAATGAACATTATAACACTGCACCTAAAAACACTTGAGGGACAACAACGATGAACCCTAAACACAACAGACAAGAAAAATAAAAAAATCAAGAGCTGAAATCAATGAAATAAGAAATAAAGAACATACAAAAAAAAAAAAAAAATCAATGAATCCCAAAAGTTGGTTCTTTGAGAGAATAAAAAACAAGATAGGCAGACCTCTAGCCAAGTTTAACCAAAAGGAAAGAAAGAACAGACTCCAAAGCAACAGAATCTGTGATGAAAGGGAAAATATAACAAAAGCAACAATGAAAAGGATCCATACAATCATCAAGGGAAGTACTTCCAGAAACCTTGACTTTGACTAAGTTTTGAAAACCTAGAGAAATGGATTCAGAACGTCTTGAATCCTGGGATCACCAAAAGCCCATAACCAAGAAAGATAGAGCAGTCTTAAACAGATGGCATAATATAAAAAAAATTGAAAGAGGTCAACTAAGAAGCTTCCCAACTAAAATATTCCCCAGCCCAGGTTTGTTCCACACACAATTCCTATAAAACATTTTTCAGAAAGACATAGAAACACATTATTAAAATCAAAAGTTGTTCAGAAGATACAAACAGAAGGGATTCTCCCAAACTACTTCTTATGAAGCCAGTGTCACTCTATTACCAAAACCCAGGCAAAGATACAAACGCAAAAAGGAGAACTATAGACCACATGTCCCTAATGAACCAGATGCCAAAATTCCTAAACAGGATCTGGCAAATCGCATACAGAACCACACGAAGAAGATCATCCATCATGGCCAAGTTTGATTACCAATACCAGGGAGATGCAGGGTATGGTTTTCCAACATACAAAAATAAATAAATATCATCAGCATATAAATGGATGAAAGACCAAAACCACAAGATCATCACACTTCTAAGTTGATGCTGAAAAAGCCTTGTGAAAATCTAAGCAGCCCTTTAATGCTTAAAGTCCTAGAAGGAATTGGATTGGAAGGATCATTCCTCAATGTATCAAAGCCAATATACAGAAAACCCACAGCTAATATCAATACCTAAATGGGGAAACGACAGAAACATTACCTTTAAAGAAGTAGGAACTCGGCAAGGCCCTGTGCACCACGCCTCTTGAGATAGAGTGCTTGAAACCGTGCCCAGGGGCAAATAAGGCGAGAAAAGAAATTAAAAGAGTAACTAATTCTGAAAAAGAGGAATCAACCTAATCCCTATTTGCTGAGGAATAGAATTTTGTTTTACTAGTGATGCTAAAAAAAAAAACTCCCCTAGAAAACCCCTAGAAATGATTAACAAGCTTCAGCAAAGTGGCAGAAAACAAAATTTACCTAGGAAAAATCAGAATGCCTTTCTTTACACCAACAACAAGCAACTGAGAAAGAATTTAAGGAGACCTTCCCACTCACACGAGCCTGAAAAAAATAAAATACCTAGGAGCAAACCTAACAAAGACACCAAATGATCTCTACAAACAAATTTTAAAACCTTAAAGAAAGAAATTGGAAGAAGACATCGAAAGAATGGACAACCTCCCATGCTCATGGACTGGAAAATTTAATATATTAAAAATGTCCACTCTACCCTAACTTTTGTACAGATTTAATGGAATCTCTTGTACAGATTTAACGCGATCCCAGTTAAATTCCCCAAGATTTTCTTTACAGGCCTGGAAAAAAAGTCTTAATTTCATTTGGAAAAACAAAAGACCCAGAATAGCCAGAACAACCCTTAGTGAAAAGAACAATGACACAGGGGGTCTATATACCAGACTTCAAACGATACTACAGAGCTATAGTCCCATAAAAACGCTGGTACTGGCACAAAAACAGACATGTTGACCAACGGAACAAAAACTGAAGATCCAAACCAAAGCACATACAATTTCACCAGCCATCGCTCATATTTGAAGATTGCCAAGAAGACAACAAATTGAGAAAAACAGCATCTTCAGCAAGGGTGTTGGCAAAACTGGATCAACCACTTGTAGAAGAATAAAATTAAACCCCTACCAATCACCCCATACAAAAGTCAACTGCCAGAATGGAATGTAAAGACCTCAACGTGAAAGCCCAAACTCTGAGGCGATAGCAGGAAAAAGTTGGCAGCAGCCTACAAGACTTAGGCATAGGAAAATACTTTTTTAATCAGACAGCAGCTGTGTATGAAATAAGGTCAACAATTAAGTGGAACCTCATTAAACGCAAAAGCTTCCTGTATACATCAAAAAAAAAAATCAAGGAAGTGAAGGAGGAAATCCCCAGAGTAGGAAGAAACATTGCCTCAGAAAGCAGGTGCTAAGCAAATCAGTGTCTTTCCAGAATAATATAAATTATCAAAAAACAAAGAAGAAAGAAAACAATGACCCACCAATAGAGGGAGCAAAGAGCTGATCAGATCCCCCGTCACTGGTGAGGAATTAGAGAATGGCTGAGAAAAATCTTAAGAAGTGGTTCAACATCATTAATAATCAAAGAAATTCAACCAAAAACCACTCTAGATATCATCTTACCAAAATAAGACTGGCTGGTATCAAGAAAACAAATGAAACCAAGTGCTGGAGAGGTTGTGAAGAAAGAGGAATGCTCATCTACTGCTGGTGGGGATATGCCAACTGTGTACAGCCACTATGGAAGCAGGTGGAAACCTTTGGAAGACTTGGAATGAACTTGCACCTGCCCAGCAATACCACGCCTGGGCATGTACCCAAAGCACTCATCCTAAACCGCAAGAGATACATGCACTGCCATGTTTGTTTCAGATCGGCTTCACAATTAGAAGGATCTGGAACCAACCCAGATCCCCATCAACTGACGATGGATAGAGAAAAGGTGGTACAACGACACATGGAGTTCTATGAAGCAGTAAAAGAAAGATTGACATCATAACATTTGCAGGAAAATGCTGGAGCTAGAAGACATCAGGCTGAGTGAGGAACACAGGCCAAGAAAAACAAACAAATGAAGGAATGGTTCCCTCATCTGTGGATGCTAGTGCCAATTACCACCTGATTGTAAATAATTTCTTGTGCACTGCTCCTTGAGCTTTTGTCCAGATAGTTGGGAGTGATGCATATTGGAGAACAACAACAACAAAGGACCATCAAAGAAACTGGACTGAAGTGATGAACTGCCCTAAGTGGCAAGAGAAACAAATGATACCAAATGCTGGAGATGTTGTGGGAAAGGGGAAACTCATCCTCTGCTGTCGAAATGTAAACTTGTACACGATTAGGGAAAGCAGTGTAGAGAGCCTTAAAAGACTCAAAATGAGTTACCACCTCACCCAGTTATACCACTCCCAGGTATACTGCACAAAATCATTCCTACCTCATAGATACTGCCAAAGCCATGTTAGGTGCAGCTGTCCTGCCATAATAGTGAAGACTGGAACCATCCCAAGTGCCTCTTCCCAATTGCCCCTCAACCAACAAGTGGAAGAAGAAATGGTACATCTAAACATGGAGTTCTATGTAGCAGTAAAGAAAATGGGCAGGGGGCATGAGAGATAGCCTAGCGGTTAAGCCCACCGACTAAGTCCACTTGCAGAGGAACCTGGGTTCGATCCCCATCACCCACATGGTGGCTAAGTATCCACGTGGTGGTTAAGAACCGTCTTTTAACTCGAATTCCAGGGGAATCGACACCCCCTTCCTGACCCTCCGTGGCATTGCAACGACACAGGGAAACAAACCTACATGCAAACAGTACATTCTACACATACAAAAATAAATAAAATTAAAAAAAGAAAGAGGCATCATGAACTTTGCAGTAATGGATGGAACTAGAAGATATGGTATGCTAATGAGAGTATACAGTGCCCAGAAAAACAAATGATGAATGGGAATGGTATCCCTCATTTTGTGGATGCTAGCACCGAATACCTAGTAGTAAAGCAACGGAGTAATGTTAATGTTAACTTCCTTTTTCTTTTTACCCGAAAGCAACTGTGCTCTGATAATATGATCCCGTAACAGACTCTAGAATTAATCTACCACTTAATTTTCAGACAGACTTTATCAGCTTGCGAAACAGGTGGAGGTATGTAGGCATATTTTTAGAGTAATATAAAATTAAAAGGAAAAATGGGACGCCATGAGATATGATTGAATAACAATACAATTTAGTTTCAGATGACATACTTAGATAATTTTAGTATAGTGGTGACATTATATATATATATATATATATATATATATGCATATGTTGAAACAATACAAATTGGAGGGAACAACAATAACAAAAGAACTGGGACAAAGAACTGACTGAAACAGTAAAGTTCTCCCCAAAAAACAATAATCCTCTGCTTTGAAAAACTTTAAAAAGACTCAGAAAAAGATACAAGGCAGGTATGACAGAATGCATGAACTTGGGTGGGGTCAGGGGCATGGAAAGGGAAATGAGTCTAAATTGGACTGAGAAAAGATGTATGAAATGAACAAAACTTCATTAAAAATATTTTTAAAAAGAAAAAGAATTTCCTAAGTTCTAAGATTTATGAGAGGGGCTGGAGACTCTCGATGACTCAGTGGTTAAGAGCACCCCACTGCTCTTGCAGAGGACCCGGGTTTGATTCTCAGCACCCACATGGCAGCTAAGAACCGTCTTTAACTCCAGTTCTAGGGGAATCCGACACCCTCTTCTGACCTCTGCAGCATTGCACAACACGGGTGCACCAACCTACATGCAGACAGTACACTCATAGACATAAAAAATAATAAAGAAAAAAAATTTTTTAAAGATTTATAAGAACAAATCCTTTTTTCTTAAATGCATTAAAATATACATCAGCTCACTATGTAATTTAGGAATGTAAAGTTATATTTTTTACCTGTATACAAGCTTGCGGTTAAACTGTGAATCCCTAAATATGTTTTGTCATTAACCTATAGTTTAATTTCAGACTTTATAAATTTTCTATGTGTGAGGAGTGTGAAAAAAAAAAAGAAAAGCTAAGAGTAGAATCAATCATGAACATCAAAGGGTGGGATAGATGCTCCCAAAGCACAAAGTGTTGCTTAGAGAACTGGAGTGTAAGATGACTGTGGGGATGCCTGTATAAAATAGAAGCAGGAAATGAGAAATTATTGACAAAAATTATTAACATTTTAGTTACACAAAATGAGCAAACCCTAAGAAGCTAATATACAACAAAATAATGAATAATAATGAATGAATAATAATGAATAATTTCGTAGGGTATGTTCGGATCATTCTAAGAGGGTTGATTTTTAAATGCTTACACCAAAAAGAAAGAAAATGATAACAAAGTTACATAGTGACTGACTGATTAACTGATTAACTGACTGATTGATTGATAAAGATTTTGTGACCAAAGACCTTAGAACTTACCTCTGTAATTCTTTAAGGAACAATAGTCTGATATTTGATAATGTACTGTTAAAGGAAAGTTTAGAAATCTTAATTAGCTTGAATGACAACTGTGTGTGTATAGCTTTAATGTTGTTTGATTTGGAAATATATTCAATAAAACTTGTTAAACTTAAAATAAATATTTTAAAAAATAATAATAGAGGACATGAGGTTGAGGTTTGGGGTGAGGGAGGAGGTCTGAATGTAATCCAAATACATTGTATGAAATTCTCAAAAAATCAATAGAAATGTTAAAAATGAAGAGATTTACTATTTGTAAAGGTGAAACCCTACAAATATCAAGTGAACGAGTTAAAGTATGACTATAACAAAAACCCATGCATTTTAAAAACTAAAAATTAGTCAAATTTGAAAGTGACCATCTGAAAAAGAGAAAAATGACTAAAATGATTTTCAAGTTTGTAATTTGGGTGACTAAGGATAACTTCAAAAAAGAAATACAAGAGGAAAAGAGTGTGCTAGGAACAAAATTGTGAGTTCAACTTTTAATACAATGAGCTTGATGTATCTAAGGATGTATCTTGAAGGAAATGAAAAATATGTATTTACTACTCAAGGGATAAATTTTATTGGAGACAGATACATGAATCAAGAAGATACACAAATGTTAATAATGATTAGATCAGCCAGTAAGAATTGAATAAGGCTTGGATAATAGACTAAGGAATCTATATTTGACCTAATTGATATCTTCTTGGTAGGTTACAAAGGCAAGACTGGTGACATTTTTTCCAAGTTTGCTTAGGAGGTAAACAGGAAACAAGACATCAAAGTCAACCTGTAAGTTATCCTAACAGTATATCAGTAGAATCTTATCAGAAGGAACAGCAAAAAAATTACTTAGAGGTAAAATAATGGCATAGTAAAATATGTGCTCCCAAGTCAGCTGAGAAGCCATGGAAAGGTGCTTTCCTTCTAAACTTATTTTCTTTTTCTTTTTTTGTGAACTTTAATTTCACAAGAAAATGCTGACTATGATTTAAATTCTTGAAAATACATTTGATAGCACTAGTAAGTACTAAGTACAAAATATTTCTTCTAAAAGATTATAAAAAGGAGGAAAACACTCTGTCTTTATGGTACTACATAAGTTTGAATGTCATAAAGTTAGAAGGATAAAAGTTGTAATTAAGATCTGTGATAATCACCAACTAAAATGAATTCTTCCAGTCAGTTCCTAAGCTATAACATGAGAAGTAAGCTGATTTTAACATCATAACTCCATAAAAGTATTTATCTCTAATCAAATGCAAGCCCTTTATAGCATGTCCTTGACCTCATACAAAGGATTGAATGAATGTGAAAATACAAAAAATGTATTTCAAGTTCTATAATCTTGAATTATAATTGATAACATCTTTGACCACTTTTATAAGTTCACTTTTATTATTTTTATTTTATGTGTGAATGTATTGCCTACATGTATATAAGTGCACCTGTGTCATGCAATTCCAACCAAAGTCAGAAGAGGGCACTGGATCCCTGAAGCTATGGACAGTTGTTAGCCACCATGTGGGTGCTGGGAATGGGAATTGAACCCTGGTCCTGTGCAAGAACTACTAATGCTCTTAAACAATGAGCCATCTCTCCAGCCGACCCCTCAATTTTTTATATATTTTTATTGAATTTTTGTGTATTACATACAAAATATCTTAATCATCTTTATACTCCTCCCCTATCTGCACCCCCCACAACCCCCACTGGATTTCATGCATTCTATCATTTATGTTAAGGCCTATCGAGTCAATCTAATGTTCCCAGATGTCCCTCAATACAAATTCATCCACTGGGGTCTAGTCAGACTATCTAGAGTCATTTCCTTAAGGAAGATCACCTTTCCCTCACAGCAGTAATCAGCTGCCAATAATTTTTTGGCTAAGATTGGGGCCTGCTGCCCATTTCTCCAGTTCTATACTGAGTTTCTGTCTGCTTGAGTTTGCATGGGTCTTGCACATGTTGGCACCATTGCTGTAGGTTCATATGAGCAAGGTCCCAGTGTGGGAAAACTTAGTTAAGATGGGTAGCATTCCTAAGCCGATGGTACCTCCTTGGGCACACCCATGGGGTGGAGTGTAGTGACGAAAAGATTTAGCATTCGGCCCTGAGGATTGAGTCATGATGGATTTTTAAGCAGACATGTTGGAATAAAATCACTCTCTGCATTTGAACCTTGACCTGTGTACACATGGTGTGCTTTCCTGCACGCATTTTCCACATGAGTGTCCCAGGATTAAGTGGGCCCCACAACAAATCTTGGCAGCAACCCCACAATTGGCGTCCAAACGTGGAGCAGAAGGAAACCTTGACAACTTAGGTATGCATACCCCTAAATCTTGCCTTAGATCTATCTGTTGTGGTAGAGCCGTCTTTCCTGCTGGTTTCAGTGGATGGAACAGTGGTCTGAGGGCATGTGGCTTTGTACCCGTGGAGAGCAGCCTGCCTCTGATTTGGTTCAGAGGGAGCACCCAGTGCCTTCCAGGCATGTGCCTCCTGGCATGGTCAGTCCTGCAGGCTATAAAAGCCAGTGACCTCAAGGCTAAATTTAATATTAAGGCTTAGCAGTTATGCTTGGCCTTAAAAACAATTTTTCATAATTCTACATGTCTGAAAAACTTTCTGGTTTTAAATTCCACCCCCCCCACCAAAGAAAGACTGTGAGGAACCAGCTCCTCAAGTTCAGTTCCAATCTTAACTTGTTCATATGTAAATTTTCTCCAGGTAGCTCTCCTGGACCCGAGGATACTTCATTCTGTTGCACATTAAGGCCTTTCATGGAACCGCCCTCCTCCAAGAGCAGCCTCTTTCAGATAATTCCAAGCCTTGGCCATTTTTCTCTTAAATTTTGTATACGAATCTGTTTTTGGATAAAAGTGTGTTGCTCTCTTGTCTTCTTATGGGTTTTTTTCTAAATCTAACTCTTCTTACCTAAAACCTGCCGGCTATTTATAGATCCAAGGTTGGGATTTAGCTAACAGTAATTCAAATCCATCTCAGCATGTTTAACTTAAAGTGTAATATTTTTATTTAACTCTAGATATGGTTGATTTAATTTTATCTTGCTCCTTTTAAATGTGTTTCACCTTAAAAATCTCTTCTCACAGAATTCTAGATCACATGTAGTCTGAGCTCTGGCCTGGCACCATCAGTCTGCCTGCTGTGCATACATACCAGCTGCCAGACTGAGCACATGGCATCTAAATAATGCCCTTTAAATTTTGATTTTAGGTAACATTCTTTTGATTTCAGCATTTTGGAAACAAGATAGATGTATTTCTAGGAGAATTTACAGGCCTTGAAGTTCTAACAAAACAAACTTGCTCCAATAAATTGTCTTTTTTTAAGGACCATTGGTAAAAGTCTCTTTAACAACATAAATCGATATTTTGGTTCAATTTAAATGAGAAATTTTTTGAATAAAACTTTTTTTCTTTTTTTTTCTTTTTTTTTTATTGATGCTTTGTGTATTTCATACAGCATTTTCCAATTCAGTTCAGGCATATTTCCCTTTCCCTTTCCCTTCCCCCCACCCCATCCCATCCCAGATCATTCATTCTGCCATAACTGTCCTGCATCTTTCTCTCAGTTCTTTTCATTTTTTAACAATAAGTGATAATTTATGAGTACAAGCATCCTTCATGGAAAACCAATTTGCAAGCAGTTGTGCCCAAACCCACACAGCCCATGGGTCCCACCATCAGCAGGTGGGGGGGGGGTGGCTTGTATGTTCAATCAAGTTTTTTTTATCAAATGAGTGACCAGACATTGGCTTGTAGTTCACCTCTTCACCCCAATCCTAGCCCTTACATTCTATACCATGCCCACTTCCTTCCACAGATTGTTCCCTAGGCTAGAAAAGGGGCACCAGGTGGATGAGAAGCAAAACAGTCCTACTTTCTCTGGAGCTGTTGTCTTGGACTCTGCTCAATTTTGGCTTGTTTCTTCTCATAGGGCTAGATAGTTTGTACAGGAATAACTCTAACGCATTCGATCCACTAATGAAGCAGAAGGCAATTAGATATATATGGTATTTAAACAGTACTAATTGTTATGGTAGGTTATACTTTGGTATACGGCTAAAACAAAAAGAAATGTTTTAGATGGTATGTTATCCATGACATATAATTATTTTTCTATTAACACTATGACAAGGTCTTACTGTTGGCTTATAAAACTCCTGAAACCAATTAGAGGGATGTAAGCTTGTGGCTCAGCCGTGGGTTATTCCTCCAAGGAGGAGCTAATAGCAAGCCATCTTCAAGCTGTGTGGTATGTATGAGTGATGGAGTTATCCCACTTTTAATTCAGTTACAACCCTACTAGGTTTAAATCTATTAAACGCAACTATAACAAAGAAACTAGATTCAATTCATAGAAAATGTTTGTTTGTATACCCCTTAGTGTTAACAATTTTAATTGGTTTATAGTATAGCATAATTATTCAGTTAATGATAAATGTTGTTAATTACTGTAATTGTTATATATTATAGTTACTTGTTTATTGACTATAATTATAAATATAATTGATAAAAATTCAGTCTACTGGTAATTGTTCATTGTTTGCTGGCTATTATTATTGACAATATATTTAATTATAATAATTAAATGATCTTGTGACTGAAATGGTTTAATTAATATTAATTGCTAATATTAGATAAAAATTAATATGGTTATAATTGCTTGTGATTGTGGATAATTATTATTATTCTTGCAAAGTCCTTAATAAGCTAAAACAAGATGGATCATTCCAAGACTCAAACAACTTTGGCCTGTCTTCTTTTGGAATCCTCAATCTTTAGGATTTGTAAATAGCATAGGCACATTGGCTTAGCGATAGAGACAGCTTAGGAGTAATTAACCAGAAGGACAGGATAGGGGAAAGAATAGTAAAGTTTAGAGATAGTTCATTAAAGGCAAATGGCTGGAAATGGGCCTAAGAGGTAGACATATGGATCTCAGCTGTTTCAATGCTTACTATAGGACATATTTATTCTATAATATGTAAAAAAACCCTATAACAAATTATAAGTTTCATGTTTTTCATATGGAACGTCAAACAATTGACTTTCTTCCTCTCTTACAGTCAACTAACAAATCTTCTATGTATGTATATGTGTAGTATGCAGCGCACAGAGTGTGTAGGCTGTGTGTGTACTTGATGTTCTAAGTTGTTTTAAAATGTTAACAGCCAGGATACCAGTAAAAAAACAGGCCCTGAGTTGGAAGTGGCCCTTCCGTCTTTAAGACGCAAATTGTATATTAAACAGCCAAAACATAAGGTTCAATTCAACAAAGGTTATGGGTTATCTATTAAAATTTTAAAAATATGGATCTACACTGCCCACTATTACTGTGTACGCTCTGTTCAACATCTAAAGAAATTGCAACCAGGTTTTCATTGTATAAAGTGTTATATAATGTTTTTGGGTATTGGGAATAAAAAATATAACAGGTATAAAAAATTTTTTAAATTAAAAAAAAATTTGATCAAATATCAAACATCACTTGCGTATTTGAGCCCAATTATTTTCCTTTTAAAGTTTTTGCAACGCATTACAACTAAGGGAAAGCCTGCATTTTGCTTCAGAATGACCGTGGGTAGCTGTGTGTTGTGGCCTGCATTTCATTTGGGTTGACCAGTTGGTTTGGAAAAGGCTCCCTTTGCGGACCAACAACCTGGGAAGCTGGTGTGAAATTCCTGTCCTGAGCTTGGGAAGGTGGAAAGTTACAGCCAAAGTGGAAACGTGTCTCGTCGTCCCAGGCTAAGGACCGAGTAGGAAGTTACTCTCCGGTCAGGTCACGGAAAGTGACACTGTCCTCTACCAATGAGGCAGTTCCCACAGTTCACAAAGTGGGCACTGTGTCACCCTTCCCCTTATCAGGACTGTGTTGCACCTGTTCTTGACAAGGAAGCTTCCTAGAAGCTCCACAAAAAAAAAAAAACAAGATGGTTTGATGGTAACAACATCTCATAGGGCATATCTAGCCAGTCTTTATTAACTGATGGGCATAAGAACTGTAAAAGAAAATTTTATTAAGAGCTAAATATTGAAAAAATCTTTAAAGCGGTTTTCATGCCAGGCCTAAGAGAAGGCCAAGAGTTTGGAGGAAGATAGTTATTAAAATCCACTTTGTAAGGTTTGCGGTTTAAAATGGCAATACATTGGGCTGGAAAATGGCCTAGACCATTAAGAGCGCCAACTGCTCTTGCAGAGGACCCGGGTTCGATCCCCAGCACCCACATGGTGGCTGAGAACCGTCCGTAAACTCCAATTTAGGAGAACTCCAGTTCCAGGGGAATCCAATGCCCTCTTCTGACCTCCGCGGCATTGCACGACACGGGGTGCACAAACCTACATGCGACAGTTATTCATATGCATAAATAAAAAAATTTAAAAAAAAAGTAAAAAAAATAAAATCGGTAAATACATTTGAACTAATTGGGAAATAAAATGTAATTTTTTATTCATAATCTGTATTGAATATTTCCAACAATAACTTTGGGTTAAGGTACACCAAATGGTTCTATTATTTTTCTGTGTTATACAGTATTCACCTTGTAACATTTTTTCCTTTACTTGTAGGATAATTTAAAGAAATTAAGTTTAAGTTCACTTCCCAAATAAGTAGCATACAGTCAATGAATAACAATTTGGGTGAATTTGGTGAAAACTTACACCTTGGTTCCTGTTTATGGGTATGTGTAATACAACTTAGGCATCTATAGGTCAAAACATGAAAATTTTAAAAATAAAAAGAGGGAGGTATAATATTCCTTCTGTATTCCAAACCTTTTGGTAAATTCTCAATTTTGAGGTCTTGAACTAATCATGGGAGGAGATTTGTATGTTCCCACAGGTAAAAACACCAACTTAAATGCCTGAAAATGTACAACTTTTGGCGTGCAGGATGGATTGGAAAATGCCAGCAGAGAGGCTGACCCATCTGAACATTAAAGAAAAGAAACCTCAGATTGCCTGAGTCACAGACACTGAGCATCTCTTGGATTCTATTTGGGTTAACTGTTTATAATGTGTCCTAATGAAAGTTTCTAGTCTACTAGAATATGAGAAACCTTCCTCTCCTCTCCCTTTTAGGAAAAAGGAAAACATGATGGTAATGAAGTCATTCCCTAATGGTAAATTAGAGCCAACTGTTATCGTGGTAATTTCTTATAAAACATGTATAACTACCTTCTTTAATTGACTGATAGACATAGGAATTGTGAAAGAATAATTCTCTATTTAGAGCCAAATATATAGTAAAGTCTTTAAGCTGTGTAATTAAGCAAAATATATTAATACAGGGAGAACTCTGTTTTCAGCAATGGATTATTCTGCCTAGGAGATGTTGGCTATGGGATCCAAGCCCCAAAATTATAAAGGCCTTTTGCCTATAAAAATGGGATATCTGCAAGGAGAAAGCGTAGGTTCCTGTTGTCAAAGACCTGGTATAAGCTGAAAATGTTTTGAGATGTCACTGCTAAAGTAGTTGGCTCTGAATGCCAGAGGAGTGTTACCAAAGGCCAATAAAGCAATAAAGCAAAATATTGGTCTCCTTGAGTCAAGCAAGACTCCTCTGTCAGTATCAGCTACACCTCAACTGCCTGGAGATACTATGGAACAGTGGCAGCCATGTGTCTATATTATATCCCAAATCTAATTAATTGGCTATTAGCTCTCTCCTTGGAGATAATTCATGGCTGATGCCAACAAGCTTATGTCCTCAGTGGTTAGAGAGATGTTATTAGCCACAGTAAGAATATTGTCATTTTATAGAGAAGCTACAGTTTGGTGGAAAGCATACCTCAACACATCTGTGTCTATGCTCAGCTTAGCTTGCACATAATAGTTAGTACTGTTTAAATGCCTGTCTGCTTGTGCTTTGTTAGTAGGATTAAAAAAGATACCCTGGATAAGCTGTCAACCCATGAAGGGGAAACAACCTGAACAGTCAAAATGACATCTCCAGAGAAATGAATGTTTTGCTTCTCACCCACTGTGCCCCTTAACCAAGGCTAAAGAAACCTGTGGAAGAGGAGGCATGGTAGGATGTAAGGTGGGAGACGATGGGGTGAATCTGTGAACTACAGCAATATAGACTGGACTCTTATTTGATCAACATGCTTGTGCATACAAGTTTCTCCAATTGACTATGGGAACCTTGGTTGTTTCAATATATGAACATAGATACTTGCTAATTGGTTTTTACATTGAATGTTATTTACATTCAGTGCTTATTGCTTGACAATTGGCTTACTTCATGGTTGGGATTTTTGGATTTAACTGGCCTTAGTGTGAAATAAAGTTTCAGTGTCTGACCTGTCCCCCTGCCTAGCATTCAAAAAGGCTTGAGCAGCTGCTATTAAAACTCAGGTTCCTTTGGGTTGTTAGCCTCACCCATGGCTCCCTGCCTCTCAGAAAAATTAAAAAAATAAAATTAAAAGGGTGAGATGTGGGAAAAACTTAGTTAAGATATGGGTGCATTCTAAGCCGATGGTACTCTCTCCTTGGCCACCCATGGGGTGGAATGTAGTGATGAAAAGTTTAGCATTCGGCCTGAAGATTGAGTCATGATGGATTTTTAAGCAGACATGTTGGAATAAAATTCTCTCTGCATTTGAACCTCACCTGCGTACACGTGGTGTGCTTTTCCTGCACGTATTTTCCAACATGATGTCTCCCAGGATAAGTGGCCCGCCACAAATCTCGGCGGTGACCTCACATCCCAAGAGCCTTTAAGGCTATATTTTGATATGGTCATGGACCTCCTCCCCTAGCTCTTACAACCTTTCTTTTCCCTCTTCTACAATGGTCCCTGAGCCCTGAATGGTTGAATTTTAATATAGGAATCCCGTCCAAAGACCAGATACTCTGCAGACACTTATTCTCTACACTGTGGCCCTTTATGTCCATTGCTCTCTATTGCTTAAGGGAGCCTGACGAGAGTTGAAAGATGCCTTGGTATTCTCTATAACCCTTGTAATACTATGCTCCATGAGCCTTAGGTACTTAGGGATGGGCATTTCACAGACACTTAGTCTTTGGGTATGACCAGTTGTGGAACTCTGAAATACTTGCCATAGGTCACAAAAGAAGTTTCTGTGAAGAGTGGTGATTGGCATACTCGATTGTAAATATAAGGATCCATATACAGCATATAATAAGAAATTACAATTATCTGGGGATATGAAAACTTTAGGGTTTTCTCTAAGATTTATGACCTCTCCAGTCATGTGTTTGCTAATGTCCTTAGTACCCCATACTGAATTCCCTCTTATTGAGTGGGCTTTAAGTCCAAGTAGTTAGCTGTTGACTACCCCAAAGAAAAAAGTGCCACTACTGGACCAATAGTTTCTGTGCCCATCATTGTGATTATTTGGACTTAAAGCTGGGGTTGGACATTCAACAAATGTTTTCCCTGAGCAGCTTGCATAGTGCTCTCCAAAACTGTAAGAGCTAGCCTTCAGAGAGGTGGCTTCCAGGTCAGTTCCAGCTCCATTGCGCCAAGTCCTGTATCTGAAGTATGTCCTGTCTTCCGCAATGGGGTCTTAACTTTATGTTCTGGGAGGCAATCAAGGGCTTTGGCAATAGCCTATATAATTTTGTGAGTCTCTTGAACTTATGCTGGCCAACAGCTCAAGGGAGTTTTCTCCTCTCTGGCACTGTTTCTTGTTATGTAGCCTTAGCTATACACATGGACAAATGTAAAGATATTGTATGTTTAATTTTCATTAGGCTTTTGGTATTTTCCAAATTCTTTACATGTTTCATTTCCCTTAATCTATAAAGGAACACTATCTTCATTTTATAGAGAAAGAAGAATGAAGTTAATAACAATGGTGAAAACACACAGCCCTCAAGTGCTTGAACCAAGTGAAAAAACACCATCTGGCAGTGGGTTCCCTAGGATGTCACCAACTCATAAGATGCCTTTATATGAGTTGGAAACAAATGCCTCTTTGGGTGAGTACAGCTATCCATCAAGGTACACAGTTTGGCAAGACAAGCTCAGGCTACATTGTTCTACTCCTTGTTGGCAATTCCTCATAAGGTAGCCCCTACTGCAAGCTCTACTATGAACAACAGCTCTGATATGCCAGGCCAAAAACTATGCTGTTAATGTTATAAATGCAAACATGTGATGTTATATGCTATATATTGAGACCTAGTGAGACCTAGTTTGTAAAGAATGTCAATATATATATATAATATATGTAATATATATATGTAATATGATAAAAATATTGTGATTCTCTCCATTGTCCACAGTTTTATTTAGCATTCCTGAGGGCATTACTGGCATTACAGTAAAAAAATTCCTAGATAGTATGTGGATATTTTATAGTACTGTAACTTTATTTTACTAAAATCTCTGTGCATTATGGATCTGTCTGGGCATATAGGTCAAAATACATTAAAAACATGCAAAATAAAGAAATAATTACATGTAGCAATGTTCAAAATTAGTATAAAATCATTTCATAGAAGAAAAACAATTTTCTAGTGTCATGTTAGCAAATTTTTTCACTTCATTATATTATTTGTAAGAACATGCCTTAAGAAGTCATCATAACTGTAATTTTAAAAAGCATATTTGTGACATTTTACTAAGCTCTTAAAAACAATATTAAACAAAAGAACCATAAAGAAATTCATTGCTTTTAATTTAATGTTCCATATAGCAGAAATATGTAGGTAATTAGAAATATGTAGATTTTTTTAAAAAAGAGGTTTTGACAACTTTTTTAAAATATTTTTTTTATGTGTATGAATGTACTGTCTGCATGTAGGTCTGTGCACCCATGTTGTGCAATGCCGCGGATGTCAGAAGAGGTCGTCGGATTTCCCTGAGACCGGAGTCAAAGTTCTCAGCCGCCATGTGAGTGCTGGGGATCGAACCCAGGTCCTCTGCAAGAGCAGTCGGTGCTCTTAACCGCTAGGCCATCTCTCCGGCCCCAGAAATATGTAGATATTTAAAAATATTAGAGGAATATCAATGAGAAGAAAAAGAATTCACTATGAGTATAAAAGAAAAGATTTTGAAAAAATATTATTTTATATATAGTTGAGTAAGGGACTTGTGAAAGGTCATAATAAAGAAATGCAAATATAGGAAGTATACGATTTTATTGAGACAGGGTCTCCCTGTAGTCCCAGACAACCTAAAATTTCTATGTAGAACAGGCTGGCCTCTATCTCATAGAGATCCACCTACATCTGTCTCCTAAGTGCTAGGATTAAAAGTGTACACCACCACATCCAGTGTTGGAGTATACAAATTTTCAAGGAAATTTTTAGCATTGACATAGAATGTGGACAACTCTGCTACATATGAAGCAAAATGTAAGATATTTAAGGAATGGATTTCAAAAAGGTGTATTTATTTTCAATTACATAAGTACATTAGGTATGGTGGTGCACGCACTGAGGAAATAGAGCCAGGGGGATCAGGAATTCAAGGGTGTCCTTTACAAAGTGAGTTTGAAGACGGAGCTACCAGAGACCATCAAAAACCTAACTAAATGAAAAATACACTTCTACAAGTGGAAAATGGCAAGGAGAATGCACATTATTTTTCACTGTGGTTTTTAAAAATCTAAGTATTACTAAACCCTTGGAACAGGAATTACTTAGTATTTTCTTTTAATTTGGGTCTCATGATGCTGTGATATATCATCTTGTTTGGAATATGTTTTTGTGCCCCTAATAGGATATCTTCAGAGATAAGCTAACAGTTTCCTCCTAGAAGGAAGTAACATGTGTGCTGATGGAGTTCATTCAGAAAGAAGTTCACACTTCCTCCTACTATCCTCTCCAATATCCACCTCCTCGTTGAATTCTTTTGACATTTTTATTTTTAAATACATATGCTTCAAAGTTTTAAAAGGAAAAATATTGGAAGAAAGAAAATAAAATTGACAAAAACTAGAAAAGTACAAAATAAATTTTTATAATCATTTAGACTTGCATAGAAGTCTACATGATACACTGTGTGTATTTTTATTAAAAATGTTACACATCTCAGAGATTCCAAAGATATCAAATGATGTTGTAGTTGCTATAGAAACTATTCTCTTTTAATGAATCTCAGATTAAATAGCTGCATAAAACAAATTCATATTTGAAATACAATTACGATTCTAAAGCATATTTACATATTTGATTCTATAATGGTTATGGAAAATAAGATACAATATTAAGAATACCTTTTATATGTGTAGAAGCAGTGGCAGTCATAAATTTAATTGCACCTCTACCTTTAAATACAATTGTGTTGGGCATAATAAAATTCTGCTTTATAATAAAAACTTATACAAACTCTACCATTGTACTATGACTTGAAAAAGCACCGATTTGCATATTGTGAAACATTTCTGAAAATTTACCATTTTGTATAACTGGTTAAAATTCAGGGCAAATATTTTAAAAAATCCCTAATGGCTTGCCCACATCAGATCAATATTCAGAAAAGGGCTAATAAATAACTTATAAAATTCACAGTAAATGACTTGATGTAATGAGCAAGAAAGATTGTACCTTATCAAAAATTATAATACTTTCTCCTAGCCTTCAGAGTTAAAGCTTAAGATTCCCAAAGGTTCCACCCTCCAGTCCTACCACTTGCTACATGAGTCCAATGCCACAACCCAGAGTCCATCTGAAGAATATTCTCCATATCAAGATAACATGTGTTATCTTTTTCACCCTCTGTTAGCTGCTTTAAGTTGTACCCCATTTTATTTCACCTCATTTTCAAAAGTTATTTATGCTATTGTACTTTGCTTTCTATTTTTCTTAATTGCTAAGTAAACAATATGCCTTCAGCCTGTCTAGCAATGTACTGTATAAATGGTTAGAGCTATTCTATCTTAGCCACAGGTATTTTTCAAACAACTTTCTATTCATATCTTACTTGCTAATCCAAACTGGTCATTCTCTAAAACTAGGATTTTATGCACAACTTTCTAAAATATGGACTTAAATTTCAATTTTTGCTCAACCTTAAAGAAAGAAATCATGGAAAAATATAATTCTGTGTCTATTTTATGCAAAACATAATAACAACAAAAACAACATGGAATTCTAATCAGTACAATACTGAACAAAAAGTCATAGCCCTGTTTCAAAGATTAGAGAATAAGTATATAGTCATATACATTGTATATGCACTATTTTTATGATTCACTGTCTTAATTTAACTTCAATTTAGCTGACCATCTATTGGTTTATATTGTTCTAGAGAAGAGAGATATTTCTCTATTTGTACTATGAAATATTTTTAAATATTTCACTTATATACAGACAATGCATGTCTACATGTACAAGTACATCTTTACATGTGCACCTGTAAACAATAGATTGAGTGCCTGCATTGAAAGCATAGCTCCACCAATGACAGGTAAACTTTCATGTATTAAAGTTTTCTGAGCTTTAGTTTTCTACAAGGATAATAATAGAATCTATCTTAGAGGACTGTGCCAAACAAATAATAAATGTATGCTATTATAATTATGAAGCCTCTAGAACCAGTTTCTTAATCATGAAAAAGTTTGTGACATAATTATAAATAGATCAGGAAGTGGATTCTGTGCTTTGTCTCTTATCTATTATGCAGTCTTACCAGGAAGACTTTTTCTTCATGCTTTTCATAAATCATACCCCCCCTTTAAGGGGTAGAGGGTTGTGAGACAGGGTTTAATGTAACCCAGTCTGGCATCAAACTTACAATGTATCTGAGGCTGATCTTAAATTCCACCTTATCCTGACTCCACCTCCTGAAAGCTACCACACTTTTATTGAATTTATGTGTATTTAATACACAACATCTTAATCATTATTATAGCCCCTTCGGCATCTTCTCATACTCTGTCATTGATTTTATGGCCTATCAAGTCAAGTTAGTGTACCAAAACTCCCTCAGTGCAAGTTCATCCACTGAGATCTAGTCAGCCAATCTAGAGTCCTTCCTTTTTAAGAAGATCAGCTGTTCCTTACCCAGAAGTAATCAGCTGCCAATCGTTCTTCACCTTAGATTGGGTCCTGCTGCCCATTTCCTTAGTTCTATGCTGGGTTTTTGTCTGCTTGAGTTTGCATGAGTCTTGTGCATGTTGACGTCATTGCTGTAGGTTCATCTGAGCAAGGTCTTGGAGCCTATAAGACTCTATTTCAATATGGTCATGCACCTCCTCCCCTGGATCTTACAATCTTTCCACCCCTCCTTCCTCAATGGTTCCTAAGCCCTGGGTGGGTGAAGTTTAATATAGGAGACCTATCCAAGGCTCCACACTCTGCAGACTCTTATTCCCTATGCTTTAGCCATCTGTGTCCTTTTGTGTTCATGCACCTCTGTTTTGTGAGGGAGCTTCATTGATGACAGTTGAAAGATGCATTAGTACTCTCTTTACCCCTTGTTCTACTGTGAGCCTTAAGTGTAGAGGTTCCATTGTACATGCGTGACCCAGGATCAGGCATGTCACAATTTCTGACTGTGACCAGTTGTGGAATTTTTTAATAGTTGCCATCTAGAGATCTCCTGAGCCCAGCAGAAGGAAGAGCAGGAGACAGGGAGGAACTGGGTGCCTCAGCAGAGCTGATTGTTGATCCCTGGGTCCACCTGTCTTTGGCTTGATTGGCGTTTGTGGTTGTGGGGTAGGAGTTACCCTCCCAGCTGGGATTAAAGGTGCGGTCTTTGGCTTGATTGGATTTTGTGGCTGTGGGGGCGGAGTTATCCTCCCAGCCGGTATTAAAGGCTTGTGTGACTCTTGAGATCTGAGATCTCCTGAGCCCAGCAGAAGGTACC
>VZQC01000725.1:920711-931202 GCA_009823505.1 Rhizomys pruinosus | reverse complement strand
CAAGATGGAACTGAAAAATTCAATAAACCAATTTGAAATGACAGGAAAAACCCAAGGTATCAAATGGAAAGCAGAGTATCATGACTGGAAAATAAGGCTAAAAACCTGGACTGCTCAAGCAAAGAATATAAAATATTTTAACAAAGGCATGAAATATACAGGAAATGAATGTCACCATAAAGGACGGAGAAGAATCTTAGGTCAATGATATTGACCAGATCTTCAAAAGGATTACAGGAGAAAACATCCCTAAATTAGGACAGACAATCCCATTCAGATGCAAGAAGCACACAGAACACAAAATAGACAGGACAAGAAGAGAAACTCACCCTAATACAGCATAGCAAAAGTTCCATCCATTTACCTGTAAATTTCATAATTTCATTTATCTTCAGCTGACTAATATTACATTGTGTAAATGTTTCATACTTTCATTACCTATCCGGTAGGATGACCAGGCTCTAGCAGATGGATGGACCCACACTGAAGGGCATTTGGGGATACAAATTTTACTCTATAGGCCTTTGTATATATCTATACGTCTATATCTATGATAGATGATGATAGATTTAGAGATAGAGAGATAGAATGAAGATGGGGAAGGGATCTAATGGACCCACACTGAAGGGCATTTGGGGATACAAATTTTACTCTATAGGCCTTTGTATATATCTATATGTCTATATCTATGATAGATGATGATAGATTTAGAGATAGAGAGATAGAATGAAGATGGGGAAGGGATCTAAATAAACCAAAACATGTAAAAAATTCACAAAAAAATTCAACTTAAAAGTGATTGCTGAAGTTAAAGTACATTTCTGTATAAGGAACATAAATGGAAAGTTGGGGGCTGGAGAGATGTCTCAGCAGTTAAGAGCTCCAACTGCTCTTGCAGAGGACCCGGGTTCAATTCCCAGCACCCACATGGTGGCTAAGAACCTTCTTTAAGCCAGGTGTGGTGGCACAAGCCTTTAATCCTAGCACTTGGGAGGCAGAGGCAGGTGGAGCTCTGTGAGTTCAAGGCCAGCCTAGTCTACAGAGTGAGTTCTAGTCCAGCTGGGGCTATAGGGAGACCCTGTCTCAAAAAAATAATAAAATGAAATAAAATAAAAAATATATGGACAGTTGAGGAAAAGAAATGAAGAAAAAGAAATCACAGATATAGACTATCTTAAAAAGCTTAATTATAAGACACTATGTAGCAGGAATGCTTATTGTTTGAGGAATGATTTACCATTCTAAACATGAGGTAAGAATGCTTGCACAAAATGAGGAAAAAGACAAGTAGATTGGGGCCTTTCAGCACAGCCTTACAACAACTCATGTGTTTCCACTTTTTTGTGTAAAGTATTGCTCATTTGAATATATATATATATATATATGTACAGATTTGTATATTTACATACAGAGGTTCAGCTCTATGAAAGAACATATTTCTTTGATTTATTTAATAAGAACAGATGTAACTATATCATATTTTATAATACTTTAAAAATCAACTATACTGTTAATTTTCATATATGTTTTTTTTCTTTGACAGATGAGTAACTAGGGTTTAAATAGGGAAAACTGCTCTAAACTAATAGATAGTTAGGATCTTATGAAAAGAACCTTCTACTTGGGCTGGAGAGATAGCCTAGTGGTTAAGAGTGCCGACCACTCTTGGAGAGGACCCGGGTTCGATCCCCAGCACCCACATGGCAGCTGAGAACTGTCTGAAACTCCAATTCCAGGAGAACTCCAGTTCCTGGGGAATCCGACACCCTCTTCTGACCTCCGCGGCATTGCATGACACAGGTGCACCAACCTGCATGCAGACAGTACATTCAAACACATACAGAAATAAATAAAATTAATTTATAAAAAAGAAAAGAACTTTCTACTCAAGCACCTTATGTCATCTTACTCCTCTATTAAAGATATTGTAGCACTGAACTTTTAGAGCAGATTAATTTTGTCTACTATCTAGATATAATATTCATATAGAAAAATACACAAATCACAAGCATGCAAACCAATGAATTAACACAACTGACACATTTATATGACAATCAACACAAGAAATTATCTAGCCACAAAGAAAAATAAAATTCTGTCATTTCCATGAAAATGGACAGAACTGGAGGATGTTAAACAAAATCAGACACAGAAAGACAGGTGCTACATTTTTTCTTTCATATGTGAAATCGAAAATAAGTGAGTCTGAGAGTAGATCACTAAAGTAATTCTAATTTTATCCACAAATGCCAAGAAGAGATGGAAAAAACAGTTCTCAATAATAAGAATTTTAATTTTATTTTTAAGAAACATTTTTTTTTTATTGTTTTACTGTTATATTTATTTTATTTATTCTTTTGTTGTAGTGTATGAATGTACTGTTTGCATGCACGTTTTTGCACCCATGTCGTGCAATGCGCGGAGGTCAGAAATGGGTCTCGGATTCCCCTGGAACTGGAGTTCCCCTTGAACTGGAGTTTCTCCTGGACTTGGAGTTACAGACTGTTCTTAGCCGCCATGTGGGGCTGGGGACCGAACCCGGGGGTCCTCTTGCAGAGCGGGTGCTCTTAACCGACTAGGCTATCTCTCCAGCCCCAAAAAACCCATCTTATAAGAAACTAAAACCTTACGTTTTATAATATAACTCTCACATTTAGCACTAAGTAATAGAGCATGAAACCTCGGTGGGGGTGGTGCTATTAAGAGGGTTACAACTACAGGGGGGGTGACTAGTACAAACAAGAGGTAAGAAAATGCAAAAAATTCAATAAAAAATTTTTTCGCTATTTATTTTTTTAACATTTTTTATATATTCCAAATATGCATATATACATCCCACATAAGCTCAAAATTTAAATTCTGAAAATTAACCAACTCTACTTATTCCTAATAACACCTTTAGAGATTCACATTTAACAGTAAATTACATTCCGAGGTATAAAGTCTGTGTTGTATGTAACTTTACATTCTGTTTTGCGATGTGACTACATAGCCTCCAATATTATTATGGTTATTACCCATATGTGTGAGTATTATACCGTGGTAGGGCAATTCTAGAGCTCATTTAAATATCACATTGTAATAGCACAGTTGCTTTCAGGGCCAATAACAGTATATATACCACGAAGTTTGCTCAGTTGCCTCCCAACGGGAGGATTTGATGTTAGCATCCACAAATTGATGGGAAACCATTTGCTTTTTTTTTTTTCTGGTAAAAAAAACAAACTGTGTTATTCACTTAGTAAATTGCCTAGTTCCATCATTTACCAGCAAAGCTCCTGATGTCATTTCTTTCTTTACTGCTGGGCATAGAACTCCATTGTGGGATATTTTTATACCACATTTTTGTTATAAGCCAGTATCAGTTGAGGGGCATTTGGTGTTGGTCCCAGTTTTTGCTATTGTGAAGAGAGCTGAAATAAACGTGGCTTTGCATGTATTTCTGTGGTGGGTGAGTCTTGGGGGTATGTGTCTAGGAGTGGTATGGCTTGGGTCAGGTGTGGTAGGCCTCATTTTTGAGTTTTAAAACAAACCTTTTAAAGGGTTCTCCATACTGTTTCCACAGTAGTTGTACAGTTTACTATTTCCCACCAGCAGTTTCTGAGTGTTCCCCTTTCCCCAAAACCTCTAATAAAACCTTTGTTTAAAGAAAAAAAATCCTCATTCTCATCTCTTAAAAGTATTCTTTGTTTGCTGTTTATTTGTTAAAAACACAAAGAATAATGGCATTTGAACCTATTCTCTAACTTTTCTTTAAGAAAGATGCAATTCAAGTAAGATTTTTCTGTACATGTATTTACTCTTTTATAAGCATAATTATCTGAGGATATCAACAAGCAGTTTCATTGTATTCCTAAGTGGAAAAAATAATTCTGACGATAAACTTTACAGTCTTTTAGGAAATTTCCTTCACAGACATTTTATCGTCTCTGTATTTCTAAAGCTTTACAGACTTTTGCAAAGTCCTCACTAGAATGCACCTTTTTTCTTTTTAACATAAAACCTGTTTCTATGAAAATAAAAATTGACATATGCCTAAAGTTCCTTTGATATTTTATTATTTTATTCTCTGTGTAGCGTGGATGAATTGGCTCTGCCATTATAAGGTCGGTGCACCTGTGTTATGCAATGCTTCTTCCTTCCCCTTTCCTTCTTCTTTCTTTCTTTCCGATATGAGGTCAGAAGGGAGCCATCAAATCCCCTGTGAATGGAAGCTATGGGGACAGGTGTTGGCGTCACTACAAGGGGGCTGGGAATCGGACACCCCGTCTTCGCCAGAGCAGCCAGTGTCTCGTGGTAACTGCTGAGCCATCTGTCCAGCCCCCCTAGGAGTCCATTGTTACTATAATCGTTAAGTACTGGTTTGGTCTTTTTTATATACTATTGGCCCATGATTGGTAACACCAAGGAGTCATTGTAAATAAAAATCTAGGCTGGGATTGGATGAATGTTCACATACTGACCACTTGCTCCATTTCCCTCTCCAATACCCCATTGATTTCCTCTAGGACATTCTTGCCTCTTACGAATATCACATACAACATATACTCATCTATGTGCGTTTTTTTTTTCTCTCTCCCCCTTTTTTTCTTTTCTGTGTCATTTATTTGTCATGTGTATGCGTGTGTATATGTTAAACAGCTCATACAAAAAATGAGCTGTTTCACATTCAATGTGTAGGCCATAAGGGCATGACTATCTTAGAAATACCAGCTTCAAATTCACCAGCACCAGCAACAACTATCAGGACAATACAGTCAGCAAGAGATATGCCAGTAATTGTATTTTTCTTAAGTCTCTGTGTCAGAAGCATCAATGACAATTACATATTTGGACTCAAATTGTCTACAGGGAAGTGCTCATGCTAAACTTTCAGTTTTACCAAGACCCACACAAACTGAAAGGAGCCTATCGGAGCCTTCTTCTCAAATTTGTCAGTGGTTCATTTGTCCTAAATGAAAGTTTATGCCTATAAGTACTCACATTTTAAAAAATCTATAAATATGCCCTAGTTACAGTGGTGCATGCTTTAAATCCCAGCACTGGGAGGAGATATAAGGAATCTCTGTGAGTTTAAGGCCAGGCCTGATCTACATAGTGAGTTTCAGGCCGCTTTGGGGCTTACGGGGGAAACCTTGTCTCAAAAATACAAAAAAGAAAAATCAAACTCTTTGATCACAAATAACCTAATCGATACACTTCAAAACCCTAAATGAAAAGACAGCTCGATTATTAGCAGGGTTCTCTAAAGAACACAGAAGAGCCACATAACAGGATGAATATATAGCTATTACAATTTATTGATTTGCTCACGTTGCAGAGTTCAAGGAGTCCAAAAGCCGCACCGCACTGGAAAAGGCCAATTAATCCAGGCCGAACTGCTCAGTCTTGCAAGCTGGATGCCTCCAGTAGTCCCCTCATCTAGGCTGAATGCCTTCCCGATGGATTCCAGGAGATCTGCCGGTCTCAGTACACGCTGGGATCCAAAAGGTTGATCACAGCAGTGAGACAAACTCACCAGATGAGAGAGGCAAGCCGCAGGAGAAAAAGGGACCAGCTCCCTCTGCCGTGGCCTTAAATACTGCCTGCCGGCAGAAGGTAATGCCCACATTTGGGGTGGGCCATCCGGATTGAGGTGATCCAATCAGAAGACCCTTTTTCTCTTATTTGTTCCTTTGTCCAGTCAAGATGACACCCAGGATTAACCATCACAGAAGCCAAACCCAAATGCAGCCGATAGTAAGAAATAATAAATTCAGGGCTTTCTCTCTACTTGCTGGCTGGCCATAATGGGAACTGCTCTGCTGTGTCCTTCCCATTATAATCAACTGGATCTTCCAAAACCATAAGACAAAATAAATTATCTATGTCAGGTATTTGGTTACAGTGATGAAAATGCAATACAAATACCAATGTGAAGATGGCATCTGTTTTTCATATTTTTATATGCTTTTATCTACATTTTCTTTTATCAAAGCCTAGGGTGAGAGTGGTACCAATTATAATGGCAGACTTTAAGTCATCCATTATCTGTCAACTTACTAACCCTACAGACCTGGATAAATAGACAACCTAGTTAACTGCACGACTCTCACATTCTCCATTGTAAAAAGGATGATAGTAATAATCCTTTTATCACAACAGGTCTGTGGAGATTAAAAAGGTTGTAGATTTCTTTGGCATACAGAATATGTTTCACAATACTTTTGCACTAATGTGGAGATGCACATGAAATTTCTGTGAATGTTCTAAATTGTGGTAAAATGTCACTATTATAATCACTAACATATCACATTAAATATTATTTTCAAAGTCTTCATTATTTAAAAAAATTAAATCTAACAGGTTCATCAGAGAATTAATGTAATAGTGAACAGTTTATGACCAAAGCAATAAATTAAAATTGAAACTCCCAATGAAGCCTGGGAGATTTAATACAGTATCTAGTCTAGATTACTATGTGACTATAATATTTGAATACAATGCCCTTTCATTTGTAAGACAGAATATTATGCTATATATTAAAATAATTGGTTAGTCTTGTTTTAAATACAAGATCTTCATGCCATGTTATTACAGCCAATATAATGTGAACTCCCTTGTACTACATTACTTTTAGTATATAATGACAAACTAATATGTAATTATACATATAATATTGGTTTTGATATGTGCAATTTTAATATATGCATATGACACAAATATTTATAAAAGTGACTACACTGTAATACTTATAATACTCATTATTTTGTAAGATTTTTCATGTCTCAATTTTTTCCAAATCTTGAAATATATACTGATCTTTTAGCCAGGCGTGGTGGCACATACCTTTAATCCTAGCACTTGGGAGGCAGAGACAGGTGGATCTCTGTGAGTGCAAGGCCAGCCTGGCCTACAGAGTGAGTGCCAGGCCAGCTGGGACTAAAGGGAGACCCTGTCTCAAAAATACCAAAAAAAGTTTAGATATTATATATCCATATTTATATATTCAACCACACACTTTCATCAGTTTTATCTTCTCTTCTGGCTCTTTTCCAAAGTCGGATCTCACCTTTCTTACTGCCCCTTCATTGTATCCATATAACCATCTGATTGTTACCTGAGATTTTAAGTGTGCAGAACAAACCTATCCTTTCCACAACAAAGCTATTTCCACATATGATTCTTCCGTTTCTCTCAATAAATTATTTAGTTCAACAACTATGTCATTTTATAATCTGGTTCTTTCTCCTCTCTTCAAAGATATATACAAGTAACAGAAAAGTCCTTTGGATTTAACTTGATCTAGGATAGTCTTGTTGCTATTTAGAAGCTGTGTGAGCTTAAGCAAATTATTATGACACACTGAACTTAAGTTCCATGTCTACAAAAATAGAAGTTAAACATACCTAACAGAGTTCTGTAAAGCTTAAAAGCAAGATTACACACACACACACACACACACACACACACACACACACACACACACAGTGCTTAGAAACATTGAATATTCAGAACTGCTGTCCAATCAACTTCTCTTCCTTCATCTCAGTCACCAAAGCCTGCAAACACTTTCTTTAAAAATGTTCTCATTATTATCCCCTATTATGGAGCCCTCTCATTTGAAGTCTGTGGTTTTACATATTATTTAATCCCTACCCATTTAAGGCAATGACCACAAAACAGCCAAACTGTCCAGAGTCCTATTCTTACCTGCCAGAGTAGCTCCCAGTAGCACAGAAACTACTCTGCATCAATTAAGTATTCCTGAATGCCACAAGCCAATCTCCTGATGCTTACGTTTTTCATGCCTGTGACTGTCTGATTCCCTAAGGATTCTTTACATGAAGCTGACATAAATTCTTTATCACTTCTGTATCACCTGTCTTTCATAAGCCCATCTAATATTCTCCTACCCAATGTAATCCTGAGAATGTATCTTCTATAAACTCAACCAGTCATATATTTTTTTCTTTTTTCTTTTTCAAAGTCACATATTTTATTATTATCCATATTTACTATTATACAATTACCTAAAGGAAAAAATCTGGCTCTCCCCACAGAATGTTATTTCCCTTGTGTCTTCATTCTTTTTGCAGGGTCTCTTGTAGCTCCAGGCTGTTTGGAACTCATTATGTATACCAGGCTGACCTTGATCTCACAGAGATATATCTGCCTCTGCCTCCTGAGTGCTGGAATTAAAGGTGTTTCCCATCCTTGTGGCTTCTTAAGAGGTAGATGTGCATGTTTTTCTTTCCTTCATAGTATCTGTAACATGCAGAAGGCCTAGTAGTCTCAGTTCCACATTTTTATAGATAATTACTATCCTATGTTTGTTAAATATTCTTTATCTTTGGGAGGCTACACTGTAAGACCCATTCCCTTCTTACAGAGAACTGCTATAGAATTCCTTTGTGGTTTCTTCAGTGGGTACTGGGAACAATGATAAATAAAGCAAATATAACAGGATATTGCAGTCAAATGCTCTACCCCTGATCTATATCCCATAATATGATACTGGATAAGATATATTGAGTTAAATAATGCACATTAACATATATTTCATATGTCTTTATATTTTAATGCTATTAATTTTTTAATAATAAGTAATGAATACAAGTATCCATCATGTAAAACCAATTTGCAAGCAGCTATGCTCAAACTACTACTACTAAATTTTAAACGACCTATGTAGATATCATTTGTGGTTCATGTTGCACTTCTATTGGAAAACACTAAGGTAGGACCTTCCATCCCAATTTGTCAGGCCAGAAGTCTAAGCCTTCAGTGAGTTGTCACAGTTAGTTTTTGTCAGCTTGACACAAATCTGGATATACCTGGTACATTAATTACTTTTCTGTTGGTTTGATAGAATACTACAACCAAGGCAAAGTACAGAAGAAAGAATTTATTTTGGCTTATGGGTCTGGAGGGATCAAAGTACATCATTGTGGGGAAGTGTGATAGCAAGCAGCAAGCATGGCAGCAAGAGCCAAAAGCTGACAGCTCGCATCTTCAAGCACACACAGGAAGCAGCCAGACAACAAACTGGAAGAAGGCACAGGCTAAAGAACCTCAAAGCCCCCCACCCAGTGGCTTGTTTCCTTCATCCAGCAACCCACACCACCCAAATGTTCCATGACCTTCCCCAAACAGCACCACCAACTGGGGACCATATACCAATTGTTCAAATATAAGTCTATAGGAGACACTTATTCAAACCACCACATCTGGGAAGAAGGAATTCTCAGTGGAGGAATTTCTTCCATTAGATTGGCCTGAGAGTATCTCTGTGAGGTATTTTAATAACTGTTAATTAATGAGGGAGGGCCCAGCCCAGCCGATTGTGGGAAATACCATCCCTAGTATCATAAGAAAGGTAGCTGAGCAAGTCAATAGGCAGCATGCATGAGTTAGTGCTTTCAATTTCCTGCTTGAGTTCTTACCCTTACTTCCCTCAACTATGGTCTCTGAATGGAAAGTCTAAGCCAAATAAACTCTTTCCTCCCTTCCCAAGTTGGTTTTGGTCAGTGTTTTATCACAGCAACTTAAAACAATTTTGATGGTCCTATCCTACCCAGACAATATACCTCCTCTATTTCTGACCACTGCCATCATGTACATGAATGCTTTGTCATAGTTTCTATCCACAATGTCTCCCAGAGCTTAGGCTTGCCTGTCCAATAGAGGGTTTGTGGGTAGGGAGTTAGGAAGTGATTGAATCATGAGGCTCTGACCTAATCAAAATTAAGCCATTTGTGGATTCAGAATTTGACAGTATTATCAGGAAATTACAGAAAGAGGTAGAGTGGAGTGAGAAGAAGTGGAGGCATGTCTTGATCCTGGTCTCTTCCTCCTTTTCTCTTTTCCTCAGTGCTTCTTTCACTGTCATAAGGTGAAGCACTTTGTGCATCATGATGTACTGCTGACCATGAGCCAAATACACCTTTCCTCTTTAAGTTGTTATATTCACACAGTAATAGAAACTAACACACGTGAGATGCCATATTGTGGTCCTGAGCAGGGCAGGGCTCGGGACCAGCCAGCTACAGCTCCAGGAAGGTAAACTCAGGGCATCGACCCATGGGTGCAGGACAATTGATTTGCTGAGTTGTAGCAATGAGGGCCCAGTGACTGGCGGACCTAGACCCAACTCCTAAATCCTGCCAAAGCATGGCTGCCCGGCTGGGTGGCCATGCCCCCACCCCCTAGTCACAAGTGGGAGGGGATCCTGGCTTTGGAGTCAGGCGCAGATGCCATGTTGTGGTCCTGAGAAGGGCAGGGCTCGGGACCAGCCCGCTACAGCTCCAGGAAGGTACTGGGGCACCGGCTAAGTTAGGAAACCCCGCCCCCTGCCAACAACTGGAATTGAGGAGAGAGTATCCAGTGGATTAAGAGAACATTCAAAACAGGAAAGGAAGAGACTTTCAGTATCCAATATATAAACAAAAGTGAAAGCCTGAAAACTAGACAAGTCAGCCCTCCATAAACAACGAGGAGGGAAGGAAGGGG